>PVIJ01003536.1:0-133279 GCA_004024925.1 Scalopus aquaticus
CCATCTCTTACCCCAATCCTACCTCCCCTGCCCCACCTCCCAAACCCCTCCACACCCCCCACCTTGCCATCTGCTCCTCCTTCTAGGCTCCCTTCGAACCCTTTCAGGCCACCCTCTTCTTCTCCCTTCCATGCTAGGTTCTCTCTCCCTACCCGGGTCCCATCACTAGATCGCCCCCTCCTCGTCGTTCCCTCCGGTGCCCTTCCTTCCAACACACACACACATACACGCACGCACGCGCGTTCACTTTACCTTCAGTTTGTTCCATTCTAACCCCCCGGCCGTGTCAGTACGATAACAGGAGAGACACGGAGGCCCGGAGTGGGGCTGGGGTGCGGGCAGCCGCCGGGGCCGCGGGGGGAGGAGACGGAACCAAGCTAGGCCGCATGAAATCCCCGGGCTAGATTTCCCCCGCGCCGGACGCCTCTGCCATGGCGGCCAGCACCAAGGAGGGCCACGGCCGGGCCGGGCCGAGCGTGAAGCGGTGAGGAGAGGAGGAAGGCTGCCGGAGGTGCGCTGGGAAAGGCTGGTAGAGGGATGGGGGTCGCCGCGCAGCAGCTGCTGCTTGCTGGAGAGCAGCCTGTGGCTGGCGGCCGGGCCGGAACAGCAGAGACCTCGGTGCTCGACTCGGCCTTCGCACGCCTCTTCGCGGCGACCAGTGGACAGTCCCCCTCGGCCTCCGCCTCCGTCCTGGCCGCCGCCGCCGTCCGCTCCCGCCGCCGCCGCCGCCGCGCACAAAGCCCCCCCACCCCGACTCTAGGAGCGCCGTCGCCGCCGCCGCCAAATCCTCAGTCCCTCATTGGCCGCTGGCCGCGGCGCCTGCCGGGAAATGCAGTCCGGGGTTTGGGGAGCAAGGGGTAAAAGGAGGAAGAGGCTAGTCAGCCGGGTGAAGAGCAGGGGCGGGAGCGAAACGAGAAATGCGAGCGGCCGGGAGAGACTCTAGAAGAGAAATGAGACCGCAGGCGATAAGTCAGGGAGACGGGAAGGAATGATGCGAAGAAGAGTTAAAAACAACAACAGAAAACCCTAAACAGGTTAAAGGCTGGGCCTGTGAGATAAAATTGTGCTTGTGTGTGTTCTTTGATACTTATTAAATAACAGCACATATTCAATACCATATGGCACTCCTTAGAGTGACACTGCTATGCAATTCCTAGATGTTAGAAATAACCTACAAACGGGTGTCCTATTAAGATAACCAGGAAAAAGTAGAACAATTTATGTGCCTCCCTGTCTGTCCCGGTCCGACAGCTGTCAGAGGACGACTTCCCTATTGCACATGTGTCTGCGTCTGGAAACCGCGGCAGCAATTTCAGACTTCAGCCTTGGAGGGCAGGCTCCCTTTCAATCATGGATGTGAGTGCCAGAGGCCCCCCGACCTCACCCCACCCCACCACCCCACCACAGATGGCAAGAAGCCAAGCATTCAAAGACGGTGCCTCATCTCAGTCTCTGCGAGGAAACACCAACATCCTTCGCAGGCACCGGGCCCGCGCGCCTTCTTCCTGCTCGCTGTGCGGCCCGGAGGCTTGTGGGTAAAGAGAGGACGTCAGCACCGACTGCATCCCGGACGAGGAACAGAGGGGCTCGTTATCCGTCACGTGCCAGGGCCCGCTACTGCTCGCTGCCAGACCTTCTCTTCGAGGCATGTGAGGGCATTCGTCTTAGAGCTCACACAAGAATGAGAGGAGAAAGAGAGTCAAAAATGTCTGTAACCTTCCTGCCCTCCCATCCGAGGAAATTTATTTTGAACAATAGAAGGTCCGAGTATATGATACAGTAAACTTGTCTTGCAGGAGTGTGTGCATTTGGTGGTAATTCCTGGGACCTGGTGATAATGACTTAGAAGGTTGCAGCACAGACATGAATGTACAAAAGAAACACTGGCAGCTATCAGATGGGGAAAGTAATACTCTGCTCTCTGAGAATAATAAGGTGGTATCGCTACAAGCACGTGGGTCTCACTCTCTCAATAGACGTTGCAGGGCTGGATCTATTTGATACCGTTACAAGAAATTTGTGGTATCTTTATCTCTAAATACCACTTAGACCAAAAACGAAAAGGTTCCTACTGATCAATTCTTTTACTGTTACTGATTATGTATCACTTTAAAAAACATAACCCTGTTTTAAAAATTCCCAAGAATGATATTCAGAATTAAATGTTCCCAGAATCATTAACTACTTTTAAACTTATGTTTGTGTAGTACCTATGCTTTGAGTACCAAAAGTTAAAGGAATCAATAAAAGCACATTTTTGTTTGTTATACATATCTTTAGTACACAGACCTCCAAAATGGGGCCACCTGAGCCTATTTGTTTGACTCTGTCTCCCATAAAGAGAGGTTAATTTGGTCTTTCTGTGGTCATTACTACATTATTACTTTCACACTGCTTTTCCCATCTTTCTGTATCCTCAGGGCTTTGTTGATAGATCATCACCTTGACCACACACCTGAATTTTTTCCTTGAGAAAACTCTGATACATTGTCCCCAGAGATTTGCTTTTACTCTGCTACTAAATCTATGTTGACAAATAAAGTTATATGAAGGAGATGCATAGTCACTTTCCACAAAACATTAGAAAATACATTGTTAATAATATTTGATCTACAGCCATAGTTAGGGAAATAACCAGTAAGCAAAATAATTTACATTTTTAGCATTTAACATCTGCTGAGATTCAGCAGTGCTTTCTCTCCCCCTTAGTAAATGAACAACAAACTCATCAAAACAGCAATGTAACAATTTTCAGGGCCAAAGTTATGGAGAAAAACATTTTTTGTCTGTCATCTGATAATATCTCCACACTCCTTACATGATAAATCACTTATCCTAAAGTCAAAAAGTTGCCAGGCCTGATAATAGAAAGTAGATATGTTTTAAAATGGATTTCAGTAAGCTTTCTTAAACCTTCCCCTTTCAGAATACGATTGTTGACATAATGCGATGGTAGAAAACCTAGTTCATCTTTCAAATACTGAGCTTGGAATCATTTATCTGGTTATGAATACTTAATGATGTTCACTGTGCCTTGTTGTAAGCGAATACAATGCATCAATAAGAATGTTTCACAGTATAAAGTGTCTCCCAGGTAACAGAGGGATATTTGTGCATCATTTATGCTCTTTTCCAGAAAAGTATGTATACATGGTTGTGCAGTGATTAATTTACAAAATTAGTGTGAAAACTATACATAGTTTTTAAGCTCAAAATTTGGCCAATAAGAATTTTCAGGATGGGAAAAGTAAAGGAACCAAAGCTTTATAGATTTTAATTCTAGTAAACATAGCGAATGAAAACCTTAAGTGGAAGGCTGGTCATCAAACATTCACAAAGGGACCTCTAGTGGCCAAAGTGAATTTTCTTTGCTTATTTAACATACATGATCCATTTGGTTATTAGCTGAAAAATGCTTTGTAGATTAAAAGCAGTCTGCATTTTTTAAACTGAAATTTAATATCCACTAGTTTTCATTCTTACAAATGCGCAATCCAAATGAGTAATGTCTGTGGTCAGCTCACATGTTAGAAGTATTCTCTGTGAGAAACCGATTCCTTGCTCTCTGGTGTTAAGTTAGTCAAAACAGAGCCAATAAAAATGTTGTCTTCCTTCTAGAGTCAGATAAAATGGATGGGTAGAAATAACTGCGGAGTGAGAATGTTTCTAGATCTTTCACTTTCCGAAGATGACTCACTAGCCCATCCTAGAAGTGTTCGCAAACCTGCAGTGCTTATGTCATCACACACCAACTATATTATTCATTTTAAATGTTCTTTGGAATTTCTACACAATCTATTTATGATAAACAATGCCCGTTAAAAGAACCTTTGTAAAGCAAATTTCTTTAGTTTCCACAGGAAACTCTCTCAGTTGTGGGCCCTGAAGAAGGAAGAGATGGTTTCCTTACCATTCCCGCCCTTTCTGCCACTCCCTCTCCCCACTCCCCCCACCCCCAACACACACACCCCAGCAGTGGTGGAGATGGAGGGGGAGCAGGGAGGGAAGGAAATACATCAAAGTGATGTAATTCGTGGTTCCAAGATGGTTACCATGGCGACTATCTGGCATATTACGTTATTGCTAAGTGTTTCTTTAATACCAGACTTCAATGAAGGGCTTTGGGGAGGGGGCGGAGGTTAATCCACAGCCTATGGAGAGTGGACAGAGAAACGTCATTCTGGGACCTCCCGGCACAGAGTCTTCTTAAACTAAACACAACAGAGACGTCTTCTCGCGGGTGGGAGCCGGGCTTGAAGGCTTAGGGGTCTGCCTCGGCGAGGCACGCCCGCCCTCCTCAGAACTTGAGAGCTCATTGGTGGGTGGTGTCGTCACTCAGAGTGACGTTCCGGGTGAGGAAAAAGGTGGAGCCATAGAGACTTGGCCACCGGCCCTTCTAGCTTAAGGAGCTGCAGGGGAGGGGGAATTGGGAAGCGGCCTGGAGTACTGAGGCAGCCGTTTCGTGGAGCCGGCGGGAGGCGGTCGGGGTGAGCCGGCCGGGGTGAGCCGGCCAAGTCCTCAAGTTTGGGGACTGTACCTGCCTGCTTTCCTCCGGACTCCGCGCATCCTACTCCTCCCATCAGCGCCCAGTTTTCCCGACAGCTTCCACTTGTTCCCCACCGCGCGGTCCTCAGCTCTTGACCTCGACCCCCCCAACTTTGGAGCTGTTTCCCATCCCCCTCCTCCCGTGCTTCGCGTCTTTCTTTCTCTTCCGTATCCTGAGCCCAACTTCACTTCACCTTCTTCCCTTACGCCAGATCGCCAACTAGGTTCATGGTTCCCGTGCCTGCACCACCCCGGCACCAAAAAATAACCTCTGCTCCCCGCCCCCCAGCCCTGACCCCACATACTCTCCACCAACAGAAAAAGCGCACAAAAGCCACTGGCCGGGTAAGCCGAGGGCACGTCTTGTCCCCGGGTGGTCAAATGTCAGAAGCAAAGGTAACGCCAAGAGTCCCGGGCTCCGACTGTAGGCGAGCGCGGCGCGAAAGCCCCGGCTGGGCGCGCAGCCAGTCCTCGCCGAGGCCCGGCCCCCCTGGGAAGTGGTTGCTCACAGTCCAGAGCGGGAGTGCCCAGGACCAGATAGCAGATTAACCACAAACTGGCCTGGTCTCCCTCCAGCGTGAGAACACCCCACCCGCTCATAGGCTGGATTCAGATCTTCTGAAGTATTATTTGGATGCCTATTCAAAATGTCAGCTCTGTGGATGAGGTCTCCGTCCTGGAGACCTACTCCTTTCCCAGTTGCAGGAAATCAGAGGTGACAGGAGGAGATAGCAGGCTTCTTGTCACTGGCTGAAAAGCACCTCAGGGTGGAGATAATTTTTTTTGTTTTATTCCATGTCGCCTATTTGTGTGTAAACTAGAGTTGTGAGAAAGGTTTTGGTAAAGCTTATTTTAAGTGTATAAAAAGCTTGGTTTGGCCTCTGGAGACTCACTAGCCCAGGAACTGGTTTACCTGCACTTGAACTTGAAATAGGTACCGTGTATATTTTAACCGCTGTATAAATGAGATTAGTGAGTCCTTTCAATCTTAAAGTTTGGGACAGGTTGGCCCAGTATGGAAAAAGAGCTCATTGAAAACAAGTCCACCATATCTATTTTCAACTTGTATTTTTAGGATATAAATAAGTCTGTCATCTTCAGTTTCTTAAATACTGGGCAACCATTCAAATAGATTGCAAGGTACTATTGACCAAAAATCAAAATGTCTTTGAATACCGTATCATCATTATACGCATCATCACATTAGAGATCATTTCTTTTTGTTGGGATATCAAAATACCATTCTCAAAGTAAGGGCTAAGAAAATATTTATGATTGTTGGAAATAACTTGAGAGAGATTTTACACTTTGAATAGAATATGCAAATTTTCAACCCTTGCAATAATTAAAAACACTTAAATCCTGTTATCTTTACAATTAATGTATTTTTAAAATAATAAATTGCTTACTTCCTCCTGTCTAGGTCTCTATGTTGACTAGTTGAGACAAATATAAATATGGCCTTCTGCAGTTATAATACAGTCTTAGCTATTACCCGAACAAGGTAAGCCACCCTCCAACCACAATATTTATATGAACTTTTTCTTCCAGAGGGAAAAGACATGAAAAAGGATGGACTTAGCCAGGATTAGCCAAGGACTAGACTAACCAAGGATAGATTTGGTTTTTAGGGAACTGACATCCTACTGTAGTTAAACTTATCCCAACTTTTCTATATTCTTTAGAACTGGCTAATTTTGTAGAAGTGTGGTGTAGGTAGGATAGAAGATGTAATAGTTTTAGAATGACACCTCTGTAATCAATGAATCTTATATGGGTCCCTTAGATATGAAAAAGCAGTTAAAAGACTGGCAAACATGCCAGTTTTAAGGCATATACCTACTTGTCCCAGTAAAATCTGTTATCACTTATTCCAAAGAATATTCACTGAGCGCTTTCCGTGTGCCAGATATTTTACATTTTCCCTTTTGGCCATTCCAAGTGTATCTTATCTTGGCATGCTTCAAAAATAGTCTGGGGGAAAAAATGGAAAAAGTCGTCTCTTTGCCAAAAGAAGTCCCTTTGCTAGGAACTTTGTCTTCTAAATGGTCTTATTTTTTATTTTCAAAAATCTGATGAGCTCGTTTAACAGAAGATTGTGAGCTACTAAAAAAGTAAATGTAGAGATCCATGACTGCAGTGCCCAATTCTAATTAACATTTCCAGCTTTCCTTAGGAATCTTAGGTAAAGACCATTTTAGCTGTCAGTGCCTTTCTTTTGACAGAGTCATATGTACTACACAGACAAAGCAGAATTATGTAATTGATTATAATCCCCACAGGCACTATGAAGTGTTTCATTCAAACAATATTCCAATTGTCAGTAAAATAGCTAAAAATACAAGTCTTCTATCTGTTTTGTGATAGTAGTAAGAGACGTACTTCAATCATAACCCCTGGTGGAAAAATGTTTGCTATTAGATTTTTTAATTAATGGTTACAGAGGGCCTCCCTTGTGGGAGGTTAAGCGCTGCGCTGTGGAGCTGTCGGCAGCGGCGACGCGAGTTCGACGCCCGGCCAGGGAGAATCCCGCATGGCGTGGCAGACCTCTTCTGCCTTGCCCGCTGCTCCCCTTAGCAGTGTATTTCTGATCTGCCTGTTCTGCTACCTGCTCTGTCTCTGGTGAACCCTCTCGCCGCCCCACACCTCTGGCCTGTACCCCAGCTTGTATGTATAAATAAAAAATAAATCTTAAAAAAAAAATAGTTGCAGAGTTTCTAACTGCTAATGTGGAAATTACTATTAGGAATTAGTAATTTTTCTCATAGATCGTTTAACTATAAAGCATACTGTTCTATAACTGGTATAAAAAAGTTATATTTCAGTCACTAATATATAGCATCTGCTTCTAAAATACAGGTGAAAAACTACTGTTTTATTTTAGCCAGGTAAAATACCTAATTCTTTAACTTTTTTCAAAAAGATTTATTTTCATTTATTTATGCATTCAAGAACTAGGGTGTAGACCAGAGGTGCGGGGGCGGGGCGTGTGTGTGAGAGGATTCACCAGAGACAGAGTGGGGAGCAGAACTGGTGGATCTACTGAAATATACTGCTGAGGGGAGCAGCAGGCCAGAGGAGAGGCCAGGCCCAACTCATGCCACAGTGGCTGGCCATAGCTTGATAGCGCTGAGACTTTAACCCTTGCGCCACCAAGGAAGCCCTCATTCTTTAACTTTTAAATGTGTCACAATGTGTGTGCAACTCAGAGGTTGTTGCTCTTTATTCCAGATTCCCTAGCCGTTTTGTCCATCCTATCTGCGCTTGTTATTTCCCATCATTTACACTTCTTCACTTGCCAGATTTCCATTTAAATAAAACATATATGAAGAACTGTAGAAGCAAGAAGTTCTCTTATTATAGTCAGCCAGGCAGTAAAGTACTTCATGTACGAACTAGAATAATACAAAAGCTACACACATCAACTTGTTGGCTACAAGCGGTCCCTGGTAAACCTCAACTGGAGCAAACCACACAAAAGCTACAGGTGGCAAGCCCTCAACCCGCAAAAGAAACTGGCACGAAGATTAGGGAAGAAAAGTGGTCTTACTGGCAAAAAACTCTGGATGAACTTAAACATTACTATAATGGATTCTATTTGCTTTGGATTGATACCAAAATTGCCATCAGAATGGTCTGGAGACTGTTGCATGGACAGGTGCTGACCAGACGAGAGAGACGAAGGGTAGGCAAGAATCCTATTTAAAAAAGAAAATTTAAGAAAGAAAAATATTTAAGGTTAAATGAACTATTTTAGAACCAAGTTTTAAAATAAAGTTAAAATTCATCCTAAAAATTCCAAAGTGGAAATAGTAACCGGTGGTGAAGACCAGAATTACTTACATTTTCTTACTTAATTGCCACTGACTTGCTGTACAACTTTAGGCAAGATTCTTAGAATTTGTATATATTTGCTTTGCCTATAGAATGGCTACAATTGTTTTCTAATCTCTCCAAGTAATTGAGGGATTTCAGGTTTGATCTGTGCATCTGAAATACAAACTGTTGTTAATATATTAACTATATGCATTTGAAAAAACAATTTAAAAAACTGCTATGTTATTAAAGTAAAAACCCCTAACTTAGATGAAAGCTAGCAGATGACAATAGTATGTTTTGATTGTTATAGATTTCCTTGCAGATATCCTGTAAATATTACTTCAGAGCTATGGTAAAGAGGAAAGTGCCACCTTTCTATTTTATAAACAGCTGCAGAAAATCTGTCTTTGGTTTTTAACACTTTAAGAACCAAGGCAAGTTCTTTTGTTTTTGTGGTTTTGTTTTTGGCATGTCCTAAAATAATGAATATCGCATATGCATTTAATTCTTTAGCTTTTGAGAACTTGTGTTGATTTGTTCCGCCTGGTTCCATTTATGGTGTTCATAATTGTACCCTTCATGGAATTCTTATTACCAGTATTCGTGAAACTTTTCCCAGATATGTTGCCATCAACCTTTGAAAGGCAATCCAAAAAGGTATGTAGGATTTTTAAACTTATTCTTATTAATAAACCTTATTTTTAAGAGCAGCTTTAGATTTACAGAATAATTCTGCAGAAAGTATAGAGACTCCTTGGATATGTTCTTCCATTCCCCTGCCCCCATTTCTCTTATTATTAACATCTTGAATTAGTGTGGTACATTTTTATAATTGGAGAACCAATATCTGTATGTTATAGTTAAGTAAAACTCATACTTTATGTTGATAGCCAATCTTTGTGTTACAGAGTTCTATGGGTTTTGATAAATCTATAATGTCATGTATCTACAATTACAGTACCATACAGAATAGTTTCACTGTCCCCCCAAAATTCCTTTTGTTCCACCTGTTTGTTCCTCTTTCTTCCTCCTTTATCCTCCAACCCATAGAAGCCACTGATCTTTTTGCTCTTTGTACAGTTTTGCCTTTCTAAGAATATCATGTAGTTGGACAGACACTTTGTATAGCCTTTTCTTTTTTTTTTTTAAAGATTTATTTTTTATTTATGCATACAAGCTGGGGCACAGGCCAGAGGCGTGGGGTGGCGAGAGGGTTCACCAGAGACAGAGTGGGGAGCAGAACAGGCAGATCAGAAATGCACTGCTGAGGGGAGCAGCGGGCGAGGCAGGAGAGGTCTGCTGAGCCATGTGGGAATCTCCCCAGCCGGGCGTCAAACTCACTTAACCGCTGCGCCACCAGGGAGGCCCTGTATAGCCTTTTCAAACTGACTTCTTTCACTTGGCAATATGCAATTAAATTTCTTCCTTATCTTTTCATGGCTCAATTCTTTCTGTCACTACACAATATTCCTTGTACAGATATACAGATGTTTATTTTTCCACTCAAGGATATCTTGGTTGCTTCTAATTTGGGGAACTTATGAATGAAAGTTGGTATAAAATATTCATATGTATGTTTTTGTGTCAACATAAGCTTTCAACTCACTTGAGTAAGCATCTGGAAGAACAGTTGCGAGATCATCTTGTAAGACTATGTTTGGTCTTACAAGTTTAGTTTGTAAGTAATCACTAAATTGTCATCCAGTGTGGTTGTGACATTTTGTATTCTCTACCAGCAACAAGAGCTCCTCTTGTCCTTATCTTCTTCAGCATTTAGTGTTGTCAATGCTTTGAATACTAGCCATTTTAATAGGAGTATCTCATTCTATATATATTTTATATCATTGCTCATTTTTGTACAATATTTGCTTTCTACTCTCAGGTGTTTATGTTACTTTAATTTGTAATTCTCTAGTGGCATAATGTTGATCTTTTGAGTGTTTATTTGCCATCTATGTATCTTCTTTGGGAGATTTTCGCTCAATTCTTCTGCCCGATTTTTAATAGGGTTGTTTTTCATATTGTTAAGTTTTAAGAATTCCTAGTATACTTTGGTTCTAAGTCCTTTTTCAGAAGTTTTTGCAAATATTTTCTCTTAGTCTGTAACTTGTCTTTACATTCTCTTAATTTGTCTTTTCAGATCAAATGCTTTAATTTTAACAAAGTAAAATTTATCAATTTTTTTTCTTTCTTAGATTTTGCTGTTGGTATTTTGCCTAAAAACTCATCGCTAAACACAAGGCTACCTAGATCTTCTCCTATGTTTTCGTTCAAGTGTTTTATAGTTTTGAGTTTTATATTTACGTCTGTGATCTGTTTTATGTTAATTTTTGTCATTTTTTAAAGATTTATTTATTCATACAAGAACTGGGGTGTAGGCCAGAGGTGTGGGGGCGGGGCGGTGAGAGGATTCACCAGAGACAGAGTGGGGAGCAGAGCAGGCGGATCAACTGAAATACACTGCTGTGGGGAGCAGTGGGTAAGACAGGAGAGGTCTGCTGTGCCTTGTGGGTTAGCTCCCTGGCCAGGGATCGAACTTGTGCTGCAGTGGCTGCTGATAGCTTCATAGTGCTGAGACTTAACCCCTTGTGCCACCAGGGAGGCCCCCTTTTGTGAGAGTCTTAACCTCAGTGTCAGAAGTAATTTTTCTGCATGTGGAGATCTAGTTTTTCAAGTACCATTTGTTGAAAACACTGACCCTTCTCCATTGAATTTTAATTGTTAAAAAATAGTGAAAATAAAAATCATTTTTATCCCCAGCAATAGTTGGATAGTAGGTGTGATTTATTCAGTACAACAGACCATTTTGGGCTTATGAATAGTCTCTGAGAAGAGGGTATTGCTTAATTGATTGTCACTATGAAGGTGATGGGCTAGAAAACAAGGGAAACTCTTTCCCCTTTCCATTTTGGGCCACTCTCACAGACAGTAGCGTGAAGGCATAAACACAATATTATGAGAGAACAACTTTTAAATCAGAATGAGAAATCAGAAGAAGTATTTTTACAACTGGGCCTTAAAGAGCGGTGGGATTTTACCACAGTGTTTAAAAGCCATTCTAAATGGAGAAAGTAGCACTTCCTTAAAATTGTGTAATGACGTAAAAGAGTATACCATATTCAGAGACCATTGATTGGAAAGAACCAATGTAGCTGGAGTAGTTAGTACAAAGGGGTCCATGGTGGAAGATGGCATATTGGGGTCAAGTTGGATATTATCTACCATCCTGAGAAATTCAGGCTTTGCTTTGACAATGGTGAGTAATGGAAGGTGAACTTAAGCAGGGAGTAAATAATGATTACATCCATGTTTTAGAAAAATAAGTTTGCTGGCAGGAAGGATTGAAAAGGGCAGAAGAACCAAGCCGAGAATCAGCTGAAATGCTATTGTAATATTGTAAGAGAGAGACAACAAGCCTAAATTATAAAAAAGTGGCATTAGGAATAAAATCTTGAAGATTTGAGATACATTAAAGGGTAAAATCAAACTGCAATATTTAACTGTAGTTAATCAGGATCTAGAATTAGTGCTTGGGGATTCCGAAGAATGTGTTAGTGAATACAGCAAGTTGGGGGAATAGAGAAAGTGATTTGTCTATATCTTCTGCTTTACTCAGCACCATGTATTCTCCAGACACACATCTATACACATTATGTACACATTAGAGCTACAGACTTAGAAAATGCTTTCTTGTTTGCTTTATTTTGTTATTTTATTTTTTTGTTGTCTGCTTTATTATGTGAAAAAAGAGGGAGTGTATAATTTCTGTTTACATCCTATCACTGTACCATACATTTCTCTTTCATAACACTTATGCATTATACTTTTACACTAATTTGTGGAATACTGAATTATCATTAGTCACTGGTATTTGTCTCCCAATATACTAGAGATTCTATGAGAGTAGGAATTCTCACTTGCTTTTGCTCACTTTATTCTTAGTACCTAGCTGCTCAATAAATGAATAAATGGATGGATGGGTGAATATGGAACAATGAAATGGATAAATGGATTCTAATGATTGTATTGCCATGTGTGATTTTTTTTTACTGAATTTTTAAAGATCTTTCTAAAAATCAATGAGTTATGATTGACTAATCACTGGTATCCCTTGGGTAACTTAAAAATTTTTATCTGTAGATTCCTGTTCCTCTCTACCCTACTGAGTCCTGATAATGATTATTTTGAAAATGCTACCACATTCAATCTCTGATAATGATCAAGGATTTAGAAGTACTGATCAATATAGCATCTTAAGAGTGTGTAGTTAACTCTCTTTTGTTTGGTGCTTTGTTCATATCTGATATAGCGCTTAACTCTTTGTATTGTAACTGGTTTTAGCTCTTTTCTACTTAAACTGTAAACTACTTTAGCATAGAGTAAGTTTTCTAGTTTGTGGCTCAAACAAAAAATTAAGGGATACTCAGATTAAAGGTTGACTTGATTAGTAGTCTATGTGGTTTGTACCAGGTTAAGAGATACTATCTCATCGTAAGTAATAACAAAGCCTCCCATTGAGGGAACTTTTTTAAAAATTATTTATTTATTTATTTTTGTGTAAAAGAACTAGGGTGTAGGCCAGCGGTACAGAGGGTGAGAGGATTCACCGGAGACAGAGTGGGGAGTAGAACAGGTGGATTTACTGAAACACACTGCTAAGGGGAACAGGGGCAAGACAGGAGAGGTCTGCTGCGCCATAGTGGGTTAGTTTTCTGGCCAGGATCGAATTCAGGTTGTAAAGGGTGATAGCACTGAGACTTAATCCCTAGGCCACCAGGGAATCCCGTGTCTGTAAAATATTTATGATCATTATATCAATGAAAAATAAAAGGTAACATAAATGACAAATAGAAATAAATAAATGACAAATAGAAGCTACTTTTTACTTGTTCTGATTCTTACAAAACCCATCTAATTTGGTCTGAAAGCAACTTTAATAATGATATAAGAAAAAGCAATAACAAGGGGACAGTAACTCTCTCATCTTTATCAGCTGTAATCATGATGAATTGATGAACTTTTTCCTTTTCTACTACTAAGGAAGAAAAACAGAAAAAGAAAATGGCTGCAATGTTGGAACTAGCAAAATTTCTTCAAGAAACAATTACAGAAATGGCAAAGAGGAACAGAACTAAGTTGGGAGATGCCTCTACACAATTCTCAACCTATGTCAAACAGGTGTCAGTTTATATAAACCAAACAACTCCTGGGATGGCAGTTACATGAAAATTCATATCGTGGGTCTTCTAAACTATTCACAACCTGAATTTGCAGATATCTAAGTACTATATATAAAATATTGCAAACAGTAAGAGTAGTTTGAAGAAAAACTTCCAGAAAAACTTAACGCAATCAACGTGTGGAAGACATTGGTAGCTTCTTGAGTCAAACTTTTGAACTACTACTAAGTTTTCAGTTAATTTAGACTGACTTCAGAATTTTTTAATTCCTCTTTATACTATAAGGCCCATTTCACAGACATAGGACAGAGTCCATAAATGCTTTGACCTGTTTTTCAAACAGTTTAAAGTAAATTAAATTAGGTAGGAAACACATTTTAATAGCCTCTTTGTCCCACTGTGTAGGTCCAGACAGGCCACAAGCCCTGCACAAAGGAGATAGTTCGATTTTCCAAACTCTTTGAGGATCAGCTAACCCTGGAACACCTAGACCGATCTCAACTGGTTGCCCTTTGCAAACTGCTAGAATTACAATCCTTTGGAACCAACAATCTGCTTCGATTTCAACTGCTGCAGAGACTGAAGTCTATAAAAGCAGATGATGAAGTAAGAACTTAACTATCATTTTAGGAAATTAGCAAGGCATTGGGAGATATCATAGGGTGACTTTGTGATTAAATGAAGTTATCTTCTGCGCATGGACTGGTTCTGCTAAAATGAGTGGCTTAAACAACCATTACCTTAACAGCTGGAACCTTCACTACTCATTTTAGGAGTTGTCTGTTGTATTTTGACACATTTTCTCAAGAAGGTCATCATAAGCACTTAGTAATTTGGATTTTTAGCTGGGACTGATCTAAAGCAGTAGGACCCACTAGGAAGGAACAGCAGCTCAGTGGACTTCTGAGTCTTCCTTTGCTAAGGACAGTGCTCTATCCCAACACCTGTGTTTGCTTCCCACTAAGTTATTACCAAAGTAAAAATTCTGCTGGGTGAGTTGATCTGGTAAAAAGGGAGTGGCAAAGTGCACTGCAGAGAGGGAAAGCAGAGCCTAGCCATTTTGTGGAAGAAAGGCACCAATTGGACTATAACTACTAATTTGATCTCTTAAAAAATGGGAAGAATGTTTCTTGAATCCAAATCAGCTGCTTTAAAGCATTCTGCCTGAGGGAGTAGGATTCCCAGAACTGAGAAAGTATAGTCCCACTGGCTCCATTTAGATTTCAGTTGTTGCTTTCAGAATTTTGGAATAACCAATACCGGTCCCAGAAGAACAATAGTTTTGGGTCACATTAAGCAGAAACTTGACCAAGTTATTTATGGAGGGACGTTTGTGAACCATGGAATTAGGGCCATTCCTGGGGTGGTGGTTGGGAGATAGCAGGGGAAAACCACTTCTGTAACATGCAGCAAATGTTACATTGAATGCTCTTCAAGTGCAGGTTTTTATTATGAATCCTGAAGCTGCCATGAAAGGAAAGAGGAAGCGTCATAACCAGGTGAAATGCAAATTAAGAGAGGAGAGCATTACATTGGTAACTGAATGTTAGGGAGGAGTTATGTAAATATCGCTGATATAATACATACCTGGTGGCAGAATTGCCTTCATCTCAACTGCTACACCTTCTGATGTCACCTTGTCTTTTAGGTTCCTGGCCTTTGCATCAGTCATGCAGGGGGCAAAATGAGAAAGCATCAGATTCTGTCTTTGCTCTGATTTGTGAGGATTTAGGGATTAGATAAAATTGGAACCGAAAGATCTAATACTATTCATTACATTTCTTTCAGGTAATTGCCAAAGAAGGAGTGGGTGCTTTGAGCGTGTCAGAACTACAAACTGCCTGTAGGGCTCGAGGGATGAGATCACTGGGTCTCACTGAGGAACAACTGAGACAACAACTGACAGAGGCAAGTAGCAGCTTTCCTGAGCCTTCCCACTAGAACTCTCCCTCCTGCAATTTACAGAACTCATTTTGTGATTTCTATTTTGCAGTGAACTAACTCACCTAATTTGCCTTATTTTATTGAGCAGTGGGTTGCTGAAGAAGGTAGATTTGTTTTTGACGGAGACAGTACTGTATTCATTTCCTATTGCTGCATAAAACAATCTTAATGGTTTAAAACACACCCATTTATTAACTCACAGTTTTGCGTTTAATGTGCAGGCTGTTTCTTCCTGGATGTTGGGAAGATTCCATTCCACGCTTATTCCTTTCTTTGACTGAATTTAGCTCCTTGAAGCTGTAGAACTGAAGTCGTAGTTCCTCACTGGTGGTCAACCCCAGGCTGCCCTCCATCCTGGAGGCTACCTGCATTCCTTATCTTTCGGTCTCCTCCATTTATAAGGCCAGCATGGATAACTTCTCACATGGCAAACCCTCAGCATTCCCGTTTTTGACCTCTAGCCCTGGATTTAATGATCTTTAGTGATTAGGTGAGACCTACCACGATATTAAGCTTCATATCTTCAAGGTATACTGACTTGAGACCTTAATTATATCAGCAAAATTCCTTATTAGCAGCACCTACATTAGTGTTTGAATAACTGAGAGAAGGCATGGGCATACCAGGGACAGGGATCTCAAGATCATTTGAAAATTTTGCCTGCTCTAAGGACTGCAAGGGCCTGGCAAAATCTAATGCATGGCCCGTAATTTGCGTAAATCCATGAGATGGTCTAAACACACTCACCCAGTACTGCTCTCCCAAGCAGTGCTCCACACCAATGTGAAGTGTTAGCTTGGTTAAAGATGTTTAATATTTTCCCTCATATAACATATTTGTCTTTTAACTAGCAGTGTCAATGATTTAAAACAAAGGAGTAACTCCTATTCAAATTCTCATTTCTATAATTATAAAAAGTGCTTTAATGTATACACAAATTATTTGATGATAGGAGCTATTGTTGTGACTTTGAAACCTGTCAGACAGCTATTTCCTTTTACATGTTGTGACCCACTCTGGTTGGAAGATGACATATATACAAGGCTTTCTTGAAAGAGTTATAATCCCATTATAAAGGAGTAAGGATACTAATTCAACTAGGATATTTCGTATTATGTACTTTTTCCCATTAAATAAAATGTGTATATTTACCAAAATATTATTGTTGATTATATTTAAGTGGTAGGGGTGTGAATAATTTTATTTACTATTTATACTTTCTGTATTTTATGATTTTTTTGTATCAAGCCTCTGTTGGTCTACAGTCAGAATATGGCTGTATATATTTTATTTTTTAATTATTTGGTCTTTTCCCCCCTTTCGAACTATGTATTATTATTCAAAAAAACCCTGTTAGGATACGGACAGACATTTCATGTTTACATTTGAGAAACACATGAGACATCTTAGCCTCATGATAAGACCATAAGAGATACCATACTCACCTATTCTGTTGGCAAAGATCAGACTTTTATAACACACTGTGAAGTGAGGATGTGGGGTGGGAGCATTTGTGCATTGTTGGTAAAACCTCCATAGAGATTAATTCATAGTGGCATCTTCCAAAATTTAAAAATGTATTTACTCTTTGATCTAGCAATTTTACCTCTAGGAATTTACCTAGGTTCTTGCACATGTGCAAATTGTATAGCTACAGGATTATCCTTTGCAGCACCATTTATGATAGCAAAAGATTTGAACTCTACCTAAAGTTCATAGAGTACTCAAATTATGGCATTTTTCATACAATGGAATGCTTTATACATATTTAAAAAGGAGGCAGCACTGCAGCTACTGCTATGAATCAATCTCTAAGATATTTCAGTGGGAAAAAAGCAAAGGGCAAAAGTGTATAATATGTCACCCTTTGTGTAAAGATAAGAAAATACATAACAACATATACTGTATATGTATAGGATATCTCTGGAATTTCATAAGGACCTGGTACCAGTGGTTGTCTCTAGGGAGGGAAAAAAGGTAGGGGGAGAACAGGGATAGAGAGAAGGTGGGATTATTATTTTTTTATTTGTTATTAAAGATTTATTTATGCATACAAGAACTGGGGTGTAGGCCAGAGGTGTGGGGTGATGAGAGGATACACTAGAGACAGAGTGGGGAGCAGAACAGGTGGACTGACTGAAATACACTGCTGAAGGGAGCAGGAGAGGTCTGCTGCACCAGGTGGGAAGCTCCCTAGCCGGGGATCGAACTCATGCTGCAGTGGCTGTGGATAGCTTCATAGTGCTGAGACTTAACCCACTGCACCACCAGGGAGGCCCAGGACTATTTTTATTGACTACACTTGACCTTTTGCATTTTGACCTGTGCATGTATTTTTGACCTAAAAATACATATTTTTAAAATCTTGGCTAATTTGGTACTTGAAAACTTACATTTCATTTTCATTTTAATGTTTACTTTTGGGGTTCTAAATAAGGTTGACTTATTCTTTCACATTATCTACTTTTTATCTAAGTGAGGATACTTAGCTACTTTGACCCACAGTAAGTTTGAGTTTAATTGAACACTCCCTCTTCAACTCTTGAGAGTGATCTCACTGTAGTGAATGAGGTTACAGGTACAACCAGTTCTTACCCTTGTCCTTCCATTGTCAGCATACACCTGGAGAAGTGGTTAAAACCAGAGAGACAGTAGATGGCTGTGGGTCATGTTTAGCTTTCACATTCTGCGATTCTACCATGTTCTTTTCCTCTCTCCTTCTCCAGTGGCAGGACCTCCACCTGAAGGAGAATGTCCCTCCTTCTCTTTTGCTCTTGTCACGAACCTTCTACCTGATAGATGTGAAGCCAAAGCCAATTGAGATACCACTAAGTGAAGAGGTGAGTAACTGGTTCATGGAGAATCTGGACTTCTAAAACTGGAGCCTCTTCACAAGTGTCTTATTTCCTCTTACAGTCAGAATAGACATTTGTCTTGTTATATCTTTTGGAATTTGGCTCAAATGACTTTAAAGCTTTTAAAAGGTTCCTAAAAAAATTAAAATCCCTCAAACTACCAGAAGGGCGAAAGAGGGCTGAGGTAAAGGCACTGCTATTGTCTTTAATTCCATATTGATTTAGGAGTTTTACTAATAGGATTTTAGTTTATTCTTTGTCCTTAACTATCTAGGTGTCACTGGTAGACATTTTTTTTAAACATTCCTCCTTCCTTTGAGATGAACGGTGATTGCTCTTTCATACCTATCTCATTTGTCCAGATTCCTATTAATTTCTAAACAATGGATGGATAAATCTTGAATGTAAACTTAATGTCTTCCCCTACCTCACATCCTTAATAATTTTTCGTTGCCTTTAACTCAGCACCTTTAGTTCTTCTGGTATTTTAATGACCCAGCGTTGGCAGTCACTAGAGTAGCTGACTGGTCATCAGAAAGGGTCTCTCATTTCTCTATTTGTGGCTTCCTGTCTAACTCAGAACCTGCATGAGAAAGGAAAGACAATTAGAGATGCTGCCTGTATGGTTTAGGAGATTAGACTAAGTATTCTGGAATGAGGAAGTACAAGCATTTTTAAACATATACTGTTTATTTTTTAGACAAGCCAAGGAAAAATATATGAACTCCCATATGAAGGTTGCACTTTAGATAACACCATCTTGCTTTCTTCCTTTCCACATTTCCAGAGATAACCTGGATTTGGGCTTTGTCCAGGAAGGATTCTAGGAGACTAGAAGCAATTTTGGAGTACAGACTATGTTCTATAAGGCAGGTTAGTAGGATCTTACTCTATCTTTGGTCTTTAAAACAGACCAAAGTTATTTGTCATTCTTAGACTGCGCTCAGGAGCAAGGAAATCTTGGAGCAGCACAATGGCTTAGTTAAATTTGGGTTCTCAAAATTATTCTAGATGGGCATAAACTCTTCAGTTAGATGTTGCTTCCCGGAATGATTAAGACCTAGACATTAGGACAAAATGACAAGCTCTTGGAAATTTAATGGTTATTGTTTCTTTAAAATGCATATTTTTAAACTTCTGTCCTCCATATATATAAAGTGAGAGTAAGTAACATGCTAGGTTCTGTAAAAAATTTAGAGACATCAAATTGAATATATTATAGTTTTCCAGCCACACAAAGAAAAATACTTATTTCCAAAGACAGTTATATATTTATTTTTCAAATCTAATTAATATAATTCTTGAAGACATGTTAGCTAGCCCACTCCATTTCCTCATATTGCAAGAGCTTCTGTTAAGCAACACCTACTATTTTAATAAATCAGGTAAATTTATTATTTATTAATAGATACCAAAAGTGATAAAGCTGTCAATTTTGACTTAAGTTACAAACAGAGGACTAATTGAGAAATAGTAACTTTTGTTGTTTTTTTTGAAACTGAGAACAGGACCAGAACTTACAAAATAATGGCTTATTATTGAGGATCTTAACACTTTTTGGCCGGTGCCCTTTAAATTTACCAGCCCTTAGGGCTGGCCATTTTCTGTGCCACTGCATGAATGGTATAAGCATCCAATAAAACACACACAACTCCTGAACTACTGGATATTAAAAAAACTGTAATCTCTCTTGTAAAACACCTTACACTTTCACCAAAACAATGTGTAAAGCTTCTAGACTGAGTACGATCAAAGAAATAGCTCCTAATAGTTCCAAATCAATCCACTATGGCATGAGAAACCGGAGACTAGATGAACATGTTTTAATACGTGAGCGGCCACCTGATACTGGTGACAAAAACACGTACTAATACGTGAGCGGACCACAAAATGTCAATTACTAGAATCTGACTAGAGTGCAACTATTGTATAGAGGGTGCTCAAAATTCAAAGATAAATTCAAGAACATACTTCATATGTTACTCATAAGGGGTATAATTGGAGGAAGTTAAGGATTTAGTGGGAAGCAAACTGTGCTGACAAGTATTGACTACTATAGCAGTGTTTCTGAATTCTAGGAGGAGCAGAAAGCTTATGCTTATAGAAAATATTTCTCTTTCTAGCCACCAAAGACGAATATTCCTGTGGAATCAACTACTTCCCCTACATCTAAAGAGAACATGGTGGATATTGCCCCTCAACTGAAGGGAACTAAGGTCAGATAATTACTTTTCATTTGATTAATTAGTGTATAAATGAAAATAAGTTAATTTCTCTATTTTTAACCTCCTTAATTGAATTTCAATATAATGGTGTTCTTTAATAAAAAATATTTATTGAACTGTTCGATCTACTTCTAAGAAAGTTCAATATTTGATTATATGAAATTGGGTTCCAGATTTTATCTCTTGCAGCCTTGTGCCAGAACATGAATTAGTTGTTACGAGTTCCTGGTAGTTGTGGCTCTGTTACTGTAGATCTAATACACATTTTGTTTTAAATCAGTAACCCAACTCTTAGTTCTTGATGTTTAAGGATGAAAAATTTATACAACTGCCACCAGTTACCTCATCACCCATAACACCATCAGTACCTATTTTATTACCTAAAGACTCCATTACTTCTGCTAAAGAAGCTGTAAGTATGTATAAAAAGAAAACCCCTTTTAAGGGCAGCGAGAATCTAGAATTATAACTATTGCAAAACACTGCATAGTTCTTCCTGTAGTCCAAACAGGAAGTTGTAGGCTGAACTTTAGTCATCTTATAACCACTACATTTTTTAAACTCAATTATCCACAGAAAAAAAAATCAACCAATGCAATCGTGGATTAGACCTAAACATGTTAAGTCTAGAAGCTAATTACAATATAGGCAGATTCTTATTTCTTTTGTGCCAGATGGGAATGGTTCCCATATGTTATATATTTCACACAGGCTTCTGATGTCAGGAAATACTAGCAGGAAAGCAATTTAAATCTTAAGAGAAATGCATGTAAATAAAAATTACTTATCTAATCACCTTTCCCACTTGGGTGAAGGGGAGAGATCACAAAGCATGCGTGATACACATAAACAGCAGGGAGGATCATGGGAGAGCTGACCTATGGAGTGGCCCAGCTGGCTCCTGAGGACCAAAGAGAACCTGTGGACACTCAGATGGGGTAAACATCTAGGGGCCTTATTTCCCTGTCTTCTTTATATTTATTGCCAAGGTAAACTTTAAACAGATTTCACTTTGTGGTCTGGCATTATTTTGATTAAGAGAACAAAGTAGGGACTACTAAAGAAGCTACATTATCTAAATGGTGACCAGCACTTAATAAGCCCTTATGTTTTGTACCTAGACGCACCAAGCTAAATCACAAAAGACAACCCAGAACAGCAAGGCTAGCTCCAAAGGAGCCTAAGGACTACTGGAGGCTGAAGCTCACTCTTTCCAGCATCCTGCCCTCAGCAGTAGCACCCATAAAGGACCTCCCAGCTAACACTGTCTGTGTCTGGTCTGAGATAGAGGATCAGTCATTTAGTCCTTGGAGGCATCCTTTGAGGCCTTCCAGGCATTCCAAATGATGTCAGCAGTGAGACCAAGGTCAGACCATTTAGAAAAATATATTTGCAAAGTCCACTTCTTCTGTATCATTGTCATCTCACTAAACTTTGTGTAAAGCTCCTCACCCTCACCTCCATGTTATTTTTGAACAGCTTCATATTTGTGTGCATGTGCTTTAAGGGAGGGAACTTTTTGCATGATGGAGTCAGCCTGGCACCTTAGATACCTCTGCCTCCCCTGGCTTATAAACATGTAAACCAAGCAATAACTTGGAAACTCCAAACATCATTGCAAGAGCACTTCATCAGCTTTTTCAGTGATCCAGCAGTAGGAAGTGTCCTGGAAACAAAGTACTGTGAAACAGAACGGATATACTCCCCGGAAAGGTTTTCCTGGATGTAAAGAAGAAAATGCTTGGAGGAGAAAACAGGGAGTTAAGCAGACTGGCAGGCACAGAGAGTTGGCTGCTGCTTGGCTCTTCTGAGAGACATCTCCCTCTTGGGCCTGCAGAAGCTGCAGGAATCTGGGAGGCTGCCAC
Organism: Scalopus aquaticus; assembly: GCA_004024925.1. NCBI lineage: Eukaryota > Metazoa > Chordata > Mammalia > Eulipotyphla > Talpidae > Scalopus > Scalopus aquaticus. The sequence continues at coordinate 22,434 of PVIJ01003536.1, forward strand.
TATTCTAGCACATATGGTTTTCATTAGCCACCATTTTGCTAGGAGACATAATTAAGGGCTTAAGACTTAACCATTTGTTTGTGCTGGGTGTGTGTTTTTCTGGTCTGTTTGTCTTTCACAAACAAGACTATTTGTTAGTCATAGGGGCTGTTAAAGTTTGATATAATCCCTAAGGTACTCAGTAACAAGTATTATGTTCAGGTATTTATGTTTAGTATTGTCAGTACTGAAAAAACTTAAGATAACAAATAGATTGTCAGGCAACAGACCAACAACTTTCTTCCCTGGGGGAGCACAGAGGAGATTTCGATTTGTGGGTGAAGTTGTATTTCTTTACTTCCAGTCAGATGCTAAGAAATTAAAAGCAGTTAGGTGGGAGTCAGTTAAAACGAGTAAAACTCAAACCTATCTGGGATCACCTAGATGAGTAAGGTCATCAGCACTTTGCAGCAAGGATATGCACTTTACAAAACTTCCCAATCCTCCTCTCGACCAGAGGACAAGTCCCATCATGCCCATCTGCTAATGAATTCCACTTCCTTGAGGATGAATCTCTACTGTTAGCACTCCATGGATTTTGCCACTGGCCTAGCAAGGTGATTCACAATAAATTTTCCCATTTAAAAAATGATGAGTGTTTATTTTAATTAGCATATATTTCAAAGTGTTGAATGTGGGAAGGAGATTAGCTGCTTGCTCAATCCTGATGCGGCTAAATGATTCATACTATTGGGGCTGTTCTACAATTCTTTCCCTATGAGCAGAATGGAAATGGTTAGGTCGAGGGGCCCCTGGTCCTTTCAGCCCAACCCCATTTTTGCTACATCTAGGCATCTAAGATACTTGGTGTTCCTCTTTTCCTGTTCTTACAGTAGCTTATTGAAGACCAGGTTGCTTTTTTGTTCTCATCAGTTAAAGCCCTTGTCTGTTGGGCTCAGTGATTGTTAGATCTAGCCCCACATTGAAACTGAGGCAGTGATGGTCTGGTAAAGATTATCAACCAGGGGGCCTCCCCGGTGGCGCAGCGGTTGAGCGCTGCGCTGTGGAGCTGTCGGCAGCGGTGACGCAAGTTCGACGCCCGGCCGGGGAGAATCCCACATGGTGTGGCAGACCTCTCCTGCCTCGCCCGCTGCTCCCCTCAGCAGTGTATTTCTGATCTGCCTGTTCTGCTCCCCACTCTGTCTCTGGTGAACAATCTCACTGCCCCACGCCTCTGGCCTGTACCCCAGCTTGTATGTATAAATAAAAAATAAATCTTTAAAAAAAAAAAAAGAAAAGATTATCAACCAACTCTGGTGGTGGAGGATGCTGATCTGTAGCATTTGCTGGTTCCAATGAGCTAAGTATGCCCCAAGGGCTGATTTTAGGCCAGTTAGGAAGGTCACTGAACAGCAGAGTTGAGAAGAGATGTGCACATTAGTTCAAGAGCTGGCTCTAGCAGACAGCGGACCCCAGCTCTCTGAGAAGCAAGAAAATAAAACCTCTAGTAGGCAGCATGTTAATATATCACTTCTCTGTGCTAATACAAGCATCCAGAATACTGTTAAGTGCCAAACTGAACCTTCCTAACCATCCCTCTCCTTGGCGCTTATCATGAGGGAAAGGAAGGTGGTGCCAGGTTGCTTCAAAGCTTTCTTCTTTCCCTGAATATACCTCAGCTATACCTGATGCTAATACTCTCACTGGGCATAATTTTAAACATTTTCTAAAATCCAGCCTGTGAGTGGTCAGACTTGGCCTGTGTCTTACACATCGAGAATTCTGCTAAAATAGGTGTTGGCAGCACTTGACATTCATGGACCTGCACGTCTGCCATGTCTAATTCTGTACTTCACAATCACATTGGTGACTAACGCTCCATAATGCTAAAGCCTAGGCTAAAGATTTATTTTCCAGTCATGACCAGTACACCCTTGCAAGGAAAGTCAGACTAATAGGACTTCAAAACACACTGACGCATTACCTAATATTGAGATTTTGGAGTGCTGGCTCCTCCCAGTGGTAGCTGACATACAAAGCAACTTCATTGTCATTGAGATAGATTTCTTGCTTCATCAGAGGCTCAATCTTACTTACCTGAAATCGATACATTATGTTAGCAGTGCCAAGGGACTGATGATCCCTACTATGGCAATCAGAAAAGGCGGAAAGACAGTATTGATTAATGTGTGGTGATCCCAGGCCCTAATCTCTTAACCCTTAGGAAACCAGATTTAGTGCCTTGACAGCCCGACGTCTTCATTAGATAAACTGGATTTTCCTTTTCTCCGGAGACTCAATCTGGTCGTCTTAAGTAAAATGGCTATTTCATTTTCTCTCAGGTCAATTTCACTATCTTTTATTTGACAACCAGCTCAGTCTTCAGGGAAATCCATGCATGATTTGAGTAGTAACAGCAAGGACACCACTGTCGTAATTGTGCCTTCTATTTCTCTAGCACCTCTCCCGATGGCCTATAAAGCCCATTATAGATCCTCCATTCATTCACACAACACTGTTCCAAGGGAGGGTCGAGGGATCACTATTTCACAACAAAATACACTGTTAGAACATCTTGAAGCAAATGGTTTTAAGAGCTAAAATTCATTTCCTGGCTCTGTTCACCAAATTATACCTTCATTCAACATAAACACAAGCTGTAATATGTTGATAGTTGCATATTTACAGAGACACAAGGACAAGAGACAATTTTACAATAGTGGCCACTACAGCTGCCAAAAAGTAGCTACTCAGAAAGGAAACTTTGTAAAGCAGCAACTCCATTTTCCCTCTAGAAATGAAGGTGTATTGAACTTTCTTTTGTATTCATTCAGCAGTAATCCAGCAAAAATTAAGTCTTAGATACAGAGGCAGATCCACCCACTGAGGGTCTGTACTCGGATTCTAGGTGCTTATGTTCATCAACATGCAAACTAAAGTTCTGTGGGCCCAGGACCCAGTTGGTGAGTACAGCAGTAACCAGCAGGTGGCGGAGGAAGTAAATTTCCAAGCAGCCGAAAAAACAAAACATTCAGAGAATTTTTCCCCTATCCTGAGGGATGGGGTGGAGTCTGTACAGGAAGGACTATAGGATGCCAAGATCTGTGATACTCCCAACAAATGCAGCCTGGTCACATGGGTACCAGAAGAATGGTGTGGGGGAGGATCATGAACAGAGTAGGATGGGAAACAAGAAGCAGGGACCTGAATTGAACACAAATATAGTCTCAGGTGACAAGTTTCCCCTCACATGGCAGCACAGGCAAAACCACACCCACACAGAGTGGGCACACAGACGCATATCTGAGTTTGAGTTTCTGCAGGCCCTTATTGGATAATCTGTAGCTTTCCTCTTAATCACTTTAGCTCAACCCCTTGGCTGTTCTGAGGTAGGCCCCCAACTTTCTCTAACCCGAGACCCCACGCCTCCCTCGCCCATCCAATTTCCTAAGGAAACAATCTGTGGTTGAGGGCTGGGGGAGGGGCACGGGGCACTGGGCCCTGGGCCCTGGGCCCAGTGCCTCGGGTACACTGACAGGAGTCTCCTGTCCATGAGACAGACAACTTCTTTTCCTGCCTTTCTAAAAGCATCAGAGAAGTCTGAACTGAGGGTCTTAGTACAGATCTAAGAGGAAGGTTAGGAGGAAACTCCAGGGAGCATGCGACCCTCCCTGGACAGACAACTCCAGGACCCCATTTATCCATTTATCTCCCTTTTTGTTGACATTCTCTCCCTTGTCACACAGCCCATATAAAAATGAAGCAGCAGCAATTTTTATTGAGGGACCTAAACTGAAAATAGGTTTAGAACATAATTTAAAAAAATAAAACAGCAAAAGTAGCAAAAAATATATGACCTTTTTAAAAACATTTTCCTTTTTTTTTTCTTTGTTTTTAATATATAGCAACTGATGCTTCCCAGCCACCAGGAGCATCTTACCCAATGGGTAAATCTCTGGTAACGACCCTTTTAAAAAGACATGTAAATATATACTCAGATTTATACACTTTGTGTTTTCTTCATAGCTATGTACAAAGCCCCCAGTTCGGGGCTGGGCCCCAGGGCCGCAACACTGCTCCCAGCCTTTGCCTCCCCATCCTCTGGCACCAGGTGTTTGGTCAGCAAAGCAAATTAGTATCGGAATAATAAGCCACTGGCACCATCTATCTGGAGCAGAGGCCACCTTCCACTGAGGCCCGAAGCACTGACCTCTCCTCACTACTGCTGTAGCCCCGAGGAGGAGGTTCCTGCCTGCCACCAGAACACAGGGGGCTTTACGGCAAAGGAGACAAAACCAACACGAGAAAGCTTGGTGGGCTCTCACTTGCGTGCCTGCTCATCTCCCACTCCTCGACCCTGCAGGCAGTACCAGGTGCAGGGAAGGGTCTTGGTCCAATAGCTGGGAGGGAACAAAGTGGCCACCAGCAAGTACCTGCCTCTCTGCTCCTCCCTCTCACCCACAAGTTGAGAGGAGGAGTAGGAAAGGTGAGCTCAGTGGGGTGAAGGTAGGTCACACAGGAAGGCCTCAAGTAGGCGGCTGGCTCCTGCCAGCAGGAAAGGGGCCAAGGGGAAGGCAGTGAGTCCAGCAGGGAGTGGTAGATGAGGGTTACAGCTGATGTTGGCGTTCAGGGAGGGGGAATGCTGGGGTACTAGTCAGCGTCGTTTGAGTCCGCCATTGGCAAGCTGGGCTGGGTGTCGGGGCAGACAGGGCTCCTCAGGCAACGGCTCATGAGAGAAGACGGAATCCTCCCCTGAGGAGCAGGTTGAGCTCCGGGTGTCGGGAAAGCTGGGAGAGTACTGATCCAGGGGCATTGACAGGTCCAGATACTCCTTTGAGAGGAGACAAAACAACAGTGGGTCCAGTAGGCGACTCCCTGCAGCAGTTATAATTCACAGAGGTATAGCTACTGATGACAGCTGACTGTCTAGGGTGGGACAGCCTCACCTGGTTGGAGGTCAAGGCCACAATGCGGTCCAGGTCTTCTACCAGCTGCTTGAAGGTAGGTCTTTGAGAGGGTACCGCATGCCAACAATCCCGCATCATCATGTACCTGTAGCAAGACTGCCAAGTCAGAGGAGGAAGAACCAGGAAGGGCTGCCTGACCTAGCCACACACCTCTTTCTCCCTTTACCTGTCAAATTCATTCTCTTTCCCCCACCCCCAGCTAGTTCCAGACCTCAAATAGCTTCTCATGCTTACAGCTCATTGGTGCAGTTACTGGGTTTATCCATTCGATGACCTTCCTTCAAAAGCTTGAAAAGCTCCTCCACAGGCACACCAGGATATGGGGAGCCACCCAGAGTGAAGATTTCCCATAGGAGCACCCCAAAAGACCACCTGTGGATAAGCAGAGATAGGTCATCCTAGTCCTTCCATCTCTCCTTCACCCACAGGTCTCCTGACCCATCCGCCCCCTCGGACACAAACCCTTAATTCCAGTGCTTGAAAACCCAATAGCCTTTCAAAGCTCTGGAAACAAAGTGAATGTATAAATACAAAGTTAGTTTTTTCTCTTCCCAATTGAAGGAGAACCTCATCAATCCGGAGAGGGATGCAGGACTCTATTTTATCCCAAGTGTCCCTGCAATTGCTTTTTGCACTTACACATCACTCTGGTGGGTATAGATCCGATCAAACAAGGCCTCAGGTGCCATCCACTTCACAGGCAATCGGCCCTGCAAGGAACACAAGGGAGATTGGGGATGGCCCAGCAAAAAGCAATGAGTGGACAAGTAGGGGTACAAGGGGGACTGGATTTGGGGGGATACACATTTTCGGCTTACACTACCACACTGTTTCTCATGTAAGGCAACCTGTGCTGGGTTAACAGCAGAGAAACCCAAGCTGGAAAAAGGCTGGTGGGGCCGAGTCCCAGGCACAGGACACGTGCCCAGTGGCATGACCAGCACGTACATTGGTTGTCTTTTTATAGTAGTCAATGTGGTGAATGTCCCGAGCTAGGCCGAAGTCTGCAATCTTCATCACGTTGTCCTCTGTCACTAGGACATTCCTGGCGGCCAGGTCTCGGTGTATGCACTGTGGAGAGAGGTGGGCAAACGATGGAGAGAGGAGGGCGGAAGGCAGGCAAGGGGTCGAACTGTGACAAGCACTGGTGCCCTCTGTCTGAGTCACCCTCTCTTCTAGCACTAACACCAAAGGCCTTGTCCAGCCTGTGGACGCCATTTCACCTCCAGAACATTCTAGTTTCCTGCTAGAGTGTCCCTCTCCTCCACTTCAAAGCCAGCTGCTCAAACACCTCTGGCTCCAGGCCTCACAATCACCATAGCAGACCCTCTGTACCTACCCGCCTCCTGTCCCGTTCTCCCAATGTCCTGGATTCACAGCCAGAATGGTCGAACCCTTATGCCGACACAGACATGTACGCTCTCAAATCCTGTCTCCCAGGAGCAGCACAGCCACACCGGGCTGGGGCTCCAGCAAAGCCATCTGTACCTAACGCTCACATGACTTCATTTTACCCTGAGAACCACTCTAAAGGAGGTCTTAGCATTCTGACTTTATACTTGAAGAAATGTAAGATAGTAAATAGCTGCCCACAAGGCTAGACTGGCTCTCCTAACTCTGAGGCCCCCAGAGTGCCTAATTCAGCACAGGCAGGCCATGCCCAACACATCAACAATTCCACCAAAGGAGTGAGTCACAAGCTGGAATATGATGAGGGCTCTGTTCCCACCCCGACTTCACCCAGGGGAGCTGGCAGGAGCCATACCTTCTTGGAGGCAAGATATTCCATGCCCCGGGCCACTTGATAGGCGCAGGATACCAGGTCCTTGGAGGAGAGCTGCTCCTCTGGGTTGTGGCTGGGGTTGTAACAATATTCTAACCCAGGAGGCCTCCGGGCCTGCAGGTACTCTCTTAAGTTGCCCTTGGAGGCATATTCCACGATGACATACAAAGGACCTGAGAGCACAAGATGGAAGGCAGGACAGGCAGGCAGGTGAGCAAGCTTAGCCTCCCTTCTCCACCCTCAATGACACAACAGGCAATTGTTTCCTTAGCCCTAACCACCCCTTTAGGGAAGCCAGGAAACTTAGCCCACTACTTAAAGTCAGGGAAATAATTCTTCCTGGCATAGTCCAGAGAGTTCTCAAAGATAGGATTAAGAGCCTTAATCTAGACCAGAGTTACTCACCTGTTCCTATCCGCTCACTGTGTGTGTTAATCTAGGTACCTGTATTCATGAACTCCAGTGGGCACCAGCCCACATTCTGAGAAATACATTCCAACTTTGCTTAACAAGCCTCTTCTCAGCCCCCTTCCCTAGGCAGAGCTGAGAGATGCCGGGGCGTTTTACCTTCTCCCCAACAGACACTGTTATTTGAGCGGGAGGACAGGTTCCTGTCTGAGACTGTTCCCTAGATGGGGTCGCAGAGTTAGCCTGCTTAGCACCTACCATCCTGCGTGCAGGCCCCCAGCAGGTTGATGATGTTCTTGTGCTTCCCGATCATCTTCATCATCTCCATTTCTGATATCAGGTCAGACAGGTCTTTCTCTGTGGCATCCGCTTTGCACACAAACCAGAGATGGAGATGGGACTCGTTTACTTTGGAAGAGGGGCTGACAGGAGGAAAGCTCAGGAGAGGGGAGGAGGTGTATGCCCAAGGAGCCCCTTCTCTCTAGGACTTGCTCCCCCGCCCCCGCTTTTGCAAATTTATTTCCCTTTCCCTCTTATTTTTTTTTTAAAGATTTATTTATTTATGCATACAAGAGCTGGGGTGTAGGCCAGAGATTTTAGGGGGGGTGAGAGGATTCACCAGACACAGAGTGGGGAGTAGAACAGGCGGATCGACTGAAACACACTGCTGACGGGAGCAGAGGGCGAGGCAGGAGAGATCTGCTGCGCCATGTGGGAAGCTCCCTGGCCAGGAATCGAACTCATGCTACTCCTTGCACCACCAGGGAGGTCTTCCCTTTCCCTCTTAGAAGAACTTTTGTTGCAGTGAATAGTACCCAGTGGGCAGAGGCTAGGGGACAGAAAGTCAACTCCCAGTAGGATCTAGTATAACCTGATCACAACCCAGGCTGATGTCAAGAAACAAAGTGAGTTTATGCCAATCTCAAGGTCCAGAATGCTCCCTCCAAGCCCAGGGACCCTCGGGTAGGCAGCATATCAGCTGTGGGCTTGAAAGGGAGTGTTCTATGTGGCCCAGAGTCCACAGTGGGCTTGAAAAAGGAAGAAATCACTTTTGGAAGGACAGAAATATCACTTACACTTCAGCATCTTCACAGCCACTTTGGTCACACGGTTGGGTTTGTCCTTGTCCAGCCCAATGGCCTCTGCCAAGACCACCTGCCCAAAGCAGCCTTCTCCCAAGGGTTTACCTAAAACCAGCCTTTTGGGGAAACAAAGGGTGGTAAAATTGGTGCTGAGGTTCAAACCTAGGACAGGACACCCCTCCACTAACCTTCCAACTAATGGAAAGCAGAAAGTAGAAATTATTTCTGGAGGTGCCTCCTGTGTTTTCACCCGCTAGAAGATCTTAGTACACACAACTTCCTCCATTAGACTAAGAAGCAGGGGGCTTCCTTAAAACGTGAGTCAGAGTACTAACCTGTCTCGAGGTAGTTCCCAGCGAGGGTCTTCAGGAAGTTCATATTCAGAAACCCCAGCCAGCATGGGGGTTCCACTGGAGGACAGACGCGAGGGCCGAACCAGCAGAACTCCAGAGTTCATGGATGCACTGGAGTCAGCTGACACCTACAAGAAGAGTGGGGTCACCCTTCTAGCAAGTAGAGGGGGGTAGTGGCAGCAGATTCCTCCAGTTACTAGTCAGGGCTTTTCACAGGTCGCAGCGGCCTTCCCCTCACAGCAGCAGGTTGGGAGACCAAAGGTCTAACACTCATTTATATTCACTACTAACTAGCCTTGCTGGGCTTCAATTTATTCATCTTTAACATAGGCAGGCCAGATGCACCTCTTCAGACTGACATTTTATTACTTCTTATTGCAATTCTATTGTCCAGGCTCTTTGTGAAAACCTTGCCTCAGATTATGGATTCTTAACTGCCAAAGTATCTTCTGGGATTAGCACGTCCCTCTTTTCACACACAATCACCTCTATTTGTTTCCTCTAATGAACAGGGCACATCGCAGAAAGAGAGAGAACCCAGGGACCCACTCAAGTCGCTTCTGTATTCTCTGTCTCTGCACCCCTAACTGATCCTCAGGTACAGTTCAAATGTGCGACACCAGTGGTACACTCAGTCTAGTTAGGACTCAGCAGACTTGAGTCAGGGTCTGGCAGGGAAAGGGGTTAGAATAGCTGGAAACCCAACTCTGGAGCACTCAGGTCAGGACAATCCACCAACCCTGGCCCAGAAGCCTGAGTATAGAGAAAGCAAAGCCTGGTATAGTTTAGGGGCATCAGAGAGGGTAAGGTGTTAGAGGGGTCTGGAGAGGTCCTAGACACAAAGGAAGAAGGTGATGGGGAGCGTGCAAATCCCCTATCTACTTTCTGTTACCTGTCTGCGCAGAGGGATGCTCTTGGCCAGCTTGTGCACAGCCATCTGGCTGTGGAAGTCGCTCTTCTTGGTGCCGCTCTTCATCTTGTAGATGATGACAGACCCCACCATGCAGGAGATGAGGAAGGCCCCTGTGCAATAGATGATGATCTCCAGGTACAAGGGAGAGGTCATCACCGCAGGTCTCTCTTCCAGGGCTGAGTCAGTGTGAACATAAAGTTAGCAGGCTGGGGGGCCCAGTCCACTGGAGTCCCAGTTTCACAAGAAAAATACCACCCATCTCCTTTCCTCTGAGAATCTTAGGGTGAGAGGAACCAAACCAGGTCTGAGCTAGAACTGAGGTTCTGGCATTGAGAAACCAGACATCTGGCAATGGCCGAGCCTTCCTGACCCTGAGTCAAAGGCCTCAGGAGAGACTAGGCCAGACCTTCCCAAAGAGGCCTATCCCCATCAATTCAGGAATCCCCCTTGCTCAGCTGGACTGCTTGGCTAGATGGGTACCAAGTACCCTGTAGAGACAGTGGAGAAAGATGCCCTTCTCTGCAGCACCTCAGTGTGGCACGCACACCCCTGGCACATGGGGACAGATACACTGTCTGAGTCTTTTGTTCCAATGAGCCCATGAGTGCCTGGAGGACTAGGAAGGTACCTGGCTCATTTCTGTGTCACAGCACCTGGCATACAGTGATATTCAATGAGGACAAGCCAATTTGCATCCTGACAAAATATCCCACTTTTTGTCGGTCACCTGTGTCAGGTCAGACATGTAAATACTAGCCAAGCCACAAGTAGAACTGACTGAATTTCCAAACAGGCCCAAACAGCTCTAGATTAAAAACTTAAAACTTTTCTGCAGTTCTTAGGAATTCTACTCATAGGCCCCTAACTCTTTGAACTTAGAGAGTGGAGGAAGGGCACTGTTTTCTTTTTTTTTTTCAGCTTTTTGTTTAGAATTCACCTAGTTCCCACGTAAGCCCATTAAGACTGACCCCCCCCCCCCAAGAATGCAGCGTGCCCTCACAGACAATCCTTCCTTGGGACTGTCCTTCCTTCCACAGCGCTCTTCCCCCCACCCCCCACCGACACCAGCCAGCTACAGGGGCAGGCACCCCAGGGAACCTCCCCAGGGAGCCATGAGGTATGCCCCCATACTGAGCCTGAAGAGAACTTCCCGAGGCCCAACAGGGGACAGCAAAGCTGATAACAAGGAGAAGTGTTTCTGTTTTTCTCTTTCCCAGTGTTGAGAAGACAACTAACTGGGAGCACAGGCAGGACAGACAGTGACAATGATAAAAACAGAACGCTTCTCTACTTCCAACAGGGGCGTTATCAGACCCTGTGAGGCAGGCAGAGCAGAGGAGGAGGGAGGGAGGGAAGAGGAAAGGGCAGTGTCAGCAGTCACAGGAACAGCACCACGCCCAGACCCACGCGCAGCGCTCAGAGTAGCAACACCACACTCCAGCCCTGCGGTCACCAGCCCACACCCGAGCAGGCTGCAGGCTCCTTCCTTCCTGTCCCCACAAAGTCAGTAGCCAAAGAGGATAAATGGGCATCATCAGGCCCCTGGAGGCTGCTCGAGACAGGCCTTATTTAAAGCAGCTCGAGTTCACTAGTCCAGGTAGAACCTCTCCTCCTTCAAAACGGGAAGACTGCAGTATGGAAGGGTGGGTCAGCTTTGCTCCTCCTAAGCTCTAGGTTCCTGTTTCCAGAGTGGCCACATTCAGTCACAAGAGGAGTGGGGCCCGTTCTGAAACTTTTGGGGCTGACTGACACTCAGTATGGAGTGGCCGAGGGAAGGCTGCTGTGCCCAAGGATGGAAGGAGGCTGCTCTAGAGAAAAGCCCAGCTACAGGTTAAATCCAGATCCCAGGCATGCATTGCACTGGCCAAGGGGAGAGCCAGACGCAGGTGTACGGCGGGAGGTCCCCACAGTCCTGCAAAAGGAGGACAGCTCCTGTGTAAGCCAAATGATTTCACCCTCAAGGCTGATCAAATCGCTGCAGTTACCTGTCCCGGCTCTGAGTCTCCCCCAGCCCAGCAATGCATGCTCCCCCCGTGCCCATGGCAAGGGCAGGACATCGAGAGGAGAAGTACAGTGTATACCTTCCAGAACGGTCAACCATGCAGAGTGATGGGAGAGTCCGATAGAGTTACCCGCCAAGCACGTATACTCCCCCGCGTCCTCAAAGGAGACATTCCTTAAGTGAAGCACCTCCATCTCTTTGTCGGTGGTATTAACTCCGGCAGTCTAGAAGAGACAACGGAAGCAAAATGGACAAGCACAGGGCATGAGACCTCCAAGAGACACAGAGAGGAGGAGGGAGAAAGAGAAGGGGCGGGGAAAACCAGAGGAAGGAATGCTCCCCAGCGTTTCCTTTGCAACAACGAACAAACAAAAACCACCAGGCAGCGAGACCTGTTAGAGGAAGAGAGTGAGACCCTCAGGGAGGCACTCTGGCAGGCCTGAGATGACGACGCTGGTTACGACCCTTCACCAGATGCTGCAGCCCCTGGCCCATCCAAGCATGCGGGCAGTGGGCAGCATGGAGAAATGGGGCCCGGCGGGAGGGGGGCTGTTTGGTTTCAGGTAAAGAAAGTCAGAGGGCACACACAAGAGGGATGAGAGGGGGCTCCAGTCACACGCGCGCACAGCCTGTGGGCGCTGGTCTGAAAGGGCACACTTCACCCTTTGCTCCTCCACCACGCAAACCTTCAGTCTGCAGAATCACTCACAGGGCAGCAAGCCTCTCCACGAGTGCACACACAGCCAAGGACCACACAGAAGGCACAGAGGGAGCAGATACCAACACAGTACCAAACCAAACCAGCCTCCCAGGCCAGGTATTTTTCCATGGCTCTGGGCACTAGGAAAACAGCAGGATAACAGGGAGAGTTCGGTGCTGGCTCCCCACCTGCCCCAGCAGCTTGGGGCCTAAATCAAACTCCCAGCACAGGGCCCCATCCATCTCCCCATTACCTTTTGCCACAGGTCTGGTGACAGTGAGCCACGCAGACTGGTTAGCTTCACCAATATAATTGGAAACCTTACACACATACTCCCCGCTCTGGGCCTCTGTCACATTGAACAGGGTCAGCACCTCCGCATCCGAGCTATTAATCCCCGAATGCTGGAACAAACCAACGACACACCAGTCAGTTGGGCAAACACTGAGATGTGGTTGTACTTTGCTCCCATGTAACTTTAAGGCAGGCCCAGGGAGCTAAGGCAAGGGAGATACTCAGTGAGACTTATCCTTTCCTTGTTAAAAACGAATTGACTTCAAAAGTCCAAAGCATGTGAGTAAAAACTAAACTAAAAAAAAAAAAAAAAAAAAAAAAAATCACTATTCCCACCGCCCAGTCAAATACTGTTTGTGTTGAACCCACTCCTTTGGGTGAAGGCAGACTGTGAAAGGAGACTGTGGCCAAGGCCCAAGGCATGGGCTGTTTCCCACATAGCAGTTTCAGCACCATTAGCGAAGAAAGGGGATGGCCAGTAAGTCTTTGGGGCAGCCAAGCCAAGGGAGGATGAGATCTAACTCTGGGACCAGGAGATAAACCATTTTCCCAGCTCTGGTTACTTCCTGCTGCAAGATCCATTGGAGAATTAGGCAATTACCTTCCCTGGATTAATGGAGCATTCAGGGACAATGAAAGTCTGGGAGTGAGAGGAAAAAGGAAGAAAATGCCATTACTCCTGATATGACTTTGAATTTACCTGTGGCATTTGCTTTTCCAACTCTACTTAAGCTATGTTCTTCTCACTTGCCCACTTGCCAGAAAGAAAGTGACTTGGGAGACAAAGCAGAGACTGGGAAATGCTTGCTGCAAAGCTTTTGATCCTGGGCAGTAAAAAAGTATTTCAAAGGTCTTCCTTGACTAGTCAACCCAAAGGCCCAAGCAGTCACTCTTACAGCTCTTCAGAAACCCACACTGCCGATCACCCCCCAAGTCCTGTTCCCACCACAGCTTTACTTTTGCCCGCTCTCTGCTCCTGGAGACCTGGCTAGCTCCCTGATTAAGGTGGTGCATGTGCCTGAGGGCAAGGGATGGATCCCAATTGTGGGCAGTAACCCTGACCACAGCAACTTGGGTCCTGGGACCACTCAGTCCACAGAGACTAGGGTCAAGATTACCTTCAAGATCTGAACATAAGGGAGGTTGTCCGGACCAATCTTACTCCCATTCACCTCGATGTGCTTTAGCCACTGGATGTGGGGCTGTGGGTCACTGTACACCTTACACATGAACTCCACATTGCTGCCCAGGGCCACTGTCTTGTTGGCAGGCAGCCCTGCTTGCAGGATGGGTCGGTGAGGGGACCGCTCTGTGGAGGAAGGGAGAAGAGAGTCTTATCAGACCCTGTCATGGCCTGTTCCTGGCTGGGAGCTGACTGAGGGTATCCAAAAACCACCAAAGAGAAGTGCACTCCCCAGAGACTCAACCGGTGATGGGGAGTGTACCTCCCAGAGCATCTACTGAGCCCCAACCCTATAAACTTGAGCTGGGGGAAAACATCTTTTCTTCAGGTCCAAGGCTACCTTCTCCCTAAAGCAATGCATCCATATTCACGGCCTAAGAAGTCTCTCTTGCCTTAATGAGAAGCCTGTAACACACTCCTGGACTTCAGCACAGCCTATCGCTTGACCTTGACTAAAATCATCATCACTTAGATGCTTGCTGTTCAAAGTACAGTCCTGGCACATAAAAACCCGTGAGGAGATTGTTTGGAATGCTGAGTCTCAGACCCTCCCCCAGACCTTCTGGAGCACAAGCTTCTTTTTGGACCATATCCTCAAAACCAAGACAGAATGCTGGCTCTGAAACTCATTAGCTTAGGATCTCCAGAGAAAAAAAACTCAGAACCTCCAGAAGAAATAGGTCATGATGGGCTTCCCTAGTGGCACAATGGGTTAAGCACAGCGCTATGGGGTTGTCTGCGGGGGCTGTGGTGGGAGTTCGATGCCCGGCAGGAGATTCCTACATGGCGCAGCGGACCTCTCCTGCCTCGCCCACTGCTCCCCTCAGCAGTGTGTTTCAGTTGATCTGCCTGTTCTGCTCCCTACTCTGTCTCTGGTGAACCCTCTTACCGCCCCACACCTCTGGCCTGCACCCCGGCTTGTATGCAAAAATAAATAAATCTTTAAAAAAAAAAAAAAGATAGAAAGAAAGAAAGAAATAGGTCATGATGACAGCGCCCAGAGCAGGACGTTCTCCCTAGTATCTTGTAGGATGCCCTGGAGTCAGCATGGGTCTGAGTTCTGCATTAACTAGATGTCTGACCTCTCTGAACCTCAGCTTGCTCTTCTGTATAGTGGGAACAACAGTGCCCACTTTGCAGGGGTGCCATGAGAATGGCATGTGATGTATTTAAAACACTTAGCATATTGCTGATTCTCAGGAACCAACAGGGACTTTAAAAAAAAAAAAAAGATTTATTTTATTTATTTATGCACACACGAGCTGGGGTCTAGGCCAGAGGTGCAGGGGGTGAGAGGATTCACCAGAGACAGAGTGGGGAGCAGAGGATGAGACAGGAGAGGTCTGCTGCCCCATGTGGGTCAACTCCCTGGCGGGGATTGAACTCATGCTGCAGTGGCTGGCAATAGCCTGTAGAGCTGAGACTTTAATCCCTAAGCCACCAGGAAGACCCCCAACAGTGACTTTTATGCTAAATTTTACAGTTCAGAAAACTGAGAGTCAAAAGAAGAAAGTAATCTGTCCAAGGTGACAGACCTGACAAGTGTCAACACCGTGTGGACTCTATTCCTGTGTAGCCCTGGGCCCCATGACTATTCACAAGCCCCTTTTTTCTTCCCCTCTCAGCAACACACTCCCATGACCATTCTCCTTCTTACCCACAACGTCCAGCTGGTAGGTGTGGTTAATGCTGCCATACTCATTCTCCACGATACAGGTATAGTTGCCCTTATCTGAGGGCACCACGGAGTCCATTATGATGCTCCAGGTGGCATAACGGACCTGAGGGGAACATGTCAAAGGGCTCCACTGAGGGTCTGGTGCCATATGGCACTTACCCTTCCATCAGAGCACAGAGCACACAGCTCATGCCTTCAGTGAACCAGGATAAGGCATGGGCTGTCCATTCCTGCTATTTACATCCTGAAAGAACACATCAGGCTAACTGGTGACGGGGGTGAGGAGCTCTAGCAATCTACCCAAAATAGACAAGGTGTTCATGATGGGGACAAAAGTGCCTTCAGCACACTCCCAAATACCCAGGAACTTTTTAAATTGTGCCTCTGTCCATGCCATTCCTGTGCCACAACAGCATCCTGCTGAGTCCGGCTCTCTCTGCCCTTTGCTCATCCCAAAGCCACCCCCTCCAGCCAAATCTCCAGTTAGAATGGTTTTCACCTCTGCTTTTTATGTTGGTGCTCATGGATGTCTGCCCTCCCGGACTGGCATTTTTTATGGGCCGGTGTGCCATCAGTATCACCCACAGCACAGTGCCTTGTATACAAGTGTTGGGAGAGTTGATTTAAAATGCTTTCCTATTTTGTAATGACTTCTGATTTTCTCAACAAGATTAAAGAGAAAAGAATGGCTAGGTGAGATGTGAGAAAACAGGAAGCTAAGGATGAGCAAAGTCTCTAAAGAAAAGATAATGAAAATGGTCTTCCTAGAAATGCAAGTTGGCAAAAGGACACAAATAATTTATACAACAGGAAATGGAAATCACATATTAACATATGAAAATTCTTAGTTCATGAATAAGAAAAAGGACACACGAGAGAACAATGAATACTTGCATCCATGAAATCTGTTGGCAGAATATAGTGATCTTGTCATTCTCAGACCTTGTTATGGGAGGGTAAATTAACTTTCCCTTTTAAGAAAGTAATTGTTTTAGTAATAACATAAAATTTAAAAAAAAGTCACACCCCAACTCATTACCCATATCGTCTGTCCTTCATTCGAGCAATTATCAGAGTAAAATTTTATGTTCTCTATTGTACTTTGAATCCTCTACTATATTTATGTATAACCCTCTAGTAAATTTTCTGGGAAGACATGTATTCAAGAAATTTTCATGTAATTCATAAGTGAGTGAATCAAATTCCTTAGTTACTAGGAAAATAAGTAATTGGGTAATCTGCATCAGGGGCTTAAAAATGATTACACTTGGACTGAGTAACTTCACTTCTAGCAATCTGTTCAAAGGAAAAACATTTAGAGATGCTGATAAACATTTAAGCACAAAGATATTCCCCATAACATTATCTACAATAGCAAAAAAAAAAAAAAAAAAAAAAAAAAAAAAAAAAAAAAAAAAAAAAAAAAAAAAAAAAAAAAAAAAAAAAAAAAAAAAAAAAAAAAAAAAAAAAAACAGAAAATAATTAGTACTACAAAATAGTTCGATAAATTATGGGGCATTTTAATAATGGAATAGTATGCAGCCATGAAAATTATCCAAACACATGGTAAAGAGCTCAGGCGATAATGGTAACAAATGACAAAGAATTATATAAACACAATGTGATCAACTATGTAAAAGTCATATACCTAGAAAAAGATTGAAAAGATTTTCTAATATTATTTGTATCTTATATTTGAAATTTTTCTATAATGTATTACTTTTATAGTTAGTAGGCATTATTTTAAACAATTAAGGACATACAGTAAGGATTTTTTAAGTGAGGCTCTCCAGTTCTTCTTATTCTAACTTTTGTATACACACACCTACCTTGTAGCCTCCAATCCTGTGGTCAGGTTTGAATTCCTTGCCATTTTTCAACCAGCGAAGGGTGGGATTAGGAGTCCCACTGGAGGGGCATTTGAACTTCACCGTCTTCGCAGCTGGCACTGCATGTAATTTCTTTTCCATCTTTTCTGGGGACGTCCAGTATGGAGCCACGGCTGCCCAGGGAAAGCCAAGAGAGACGGGCAGGGAAGCTGGTTAGACTTAGGAGCAAGGGGCCAAGGCCAACACCCGGAAGGGCCCCACCTGTCTGCCTCACACCTGTAAATAATGAATGCCTGGGGAATCAAGCATCATGAACCCACAGGGCCTTTCCTCCTGCTCTCCAACCAACTGAGCAAGCTTCCTCTGTCCCACCCAAACCCAATGCCCAGCCCAACGGGCAGTAAGATAGGAAACAGTGTCTCACGCATACGGTTTGGTTTGGTGTTATCTGTCTCTTTCTCCTCTGAAGAGGAGTCATCATCGTCATCGTCGTCCTCTGAGGAAGGGAGGGCATCTATGGAAAGCACAAAGGGGCAATGAGGTCCCTCCAAGGGAAAGGGGGCTCTCTCAATTTCCATCCATCAACAGCCACCTCAGAGAGGCCAATAGAGTAACAGAACAGAGCTGCTCCTCATACTGACTTGTCCCCAGCGACTCTCTCTCCAAAGGGTTCCTCAACTCATGGGAGCCTCCGGACAGGCTGGTTTGGAATGCCAACCATCAGGAAATCCAGACAGATCTAGGCACACTGCAGCCAGAAGCAATTTCCAAAGCCATGGGCTGAACAGCCTACAGTTAGAATTTTTCTAGCACGCATCTGCTAAGGTTTGGGAGCTGTCCTTCTTCACCTGAGCAGATAGGAAGCCCACCACACAATTCACAGCTGCCAACACCTCTCCCCAACGAGTATCCACCACTTTTAAGAGGCTTGACACACATGTGGTCACCAATCAGGGTTCAGACCAGATCTTTCCCCAGTCCCTCCCAGTGCTTTTAGGGTCTGGAGGGAAATAAAGGAGGTAGTTCCCTCAGTTTGTGGCAGATATTAAACGATACCTAATAGGGAGGAGGTGCCAAGTCCGAAACCTGGGATGCACAAATGGCAAAAGAAAATTTCAGCTCTACTTCGCTTAATCTTAGTTTTGTGAGTGGCATTTTAGAAGTGGCAGATTCCTCTAGCTCCGGAAGCTAGAGCACAGATGTTTTCCATAAAGATGTTTTCCATATTGCGTGCACCTGGATCCTTACCTATCACAGGGACCTCACTGTATATTTTCAGGCTCTGATCACTAAGTCAAGTACCAAGTCCAAATGGGAAGGGAATGACAGGATGGAGCCCTACATGGCACCCCAGAGCTGGGCAAGCTATGGTGGAGAAATCACAGTGATTTATTGCCCCCCAGAGTATCAGCAACCACCTTTGAGGCAGACCTGGGAAGTCCCAGATGGCCTGGGGCCCACACCAATGGTCCCCTCTGAGAGCTAAGCCACGCGGCTGGCAGGGAGCAATGTTAGTGGGCAGCAGTTTCTTAAGCAGAGTGGGGGCAGATCATGGAGGGGGAGGAGGTTCACCTCCCCCTGAAACTAGCAGAGAGGGTTGGAGGGGTAGGTCCAGGATGGGGTGAGGGCAGGGCTTTGCTACCAACCTGAAACATTGACGGAGAAGTAGGTGGTGTCGCTGCCCGAGGGGCTGCTGGTCACGCATGCGTAGAGGCCGGAGTCGGCAGGCACGGAATCCCGCACCTCCACCTCCTCCCCCGTGATGCGGGTACGGTTGCTTTCCGCCAGCTGTACCCCGTCCCGCAGCCAGTTGATGCTCTGGACATCTTCCCGCAGCCGACAGCGAAGCTGCAGCAGGTCACCAGGGTGGACCAGGAAGGACTCGACTTCCACAGGGGCTCCCCAGGGCTGGGCTGCTGCCACCCACAGGGGCCAGAAAGAGGAGCCAAGGGATGGGAGAGGAAGAAAGAGAGGGAAGGAGGGGAGAGAGAAAGGGATTTATGCTAGCCGTACTGAGCTACCACATCCCAGGAGGCTATAGAGCTGGGGAGGTAGGAACTGAAATATGGGTCAGTTGGAAACGACTGTTATCTGGGAACCCCCACCTCTTCTTTTCTACTCCACTCCTCCAAAGGTCAAAGGAAGAAAGAGGCAAAGTTAGGAAGCAGCTGCAGCAGCATTAAGCGGTTCGAGTTTCATTTCCCTCCATCATGGAAGGGAAGACTGGCCCTCCCCAGCAACTTCTCTGTGTCCAGAGAGTTTCCCACCCCGCACACTCAGCTTGTTGCCAAAAATGGCCACTTTCCAGTAGAACACCCCATTTCCTTCTGGTTAGATCAGCCTTACCCTTCCTAGGAACAGCTGAACAAACCCCACCCCTCAAAGACCTAGCAGTCCCCACCCACCTGAGAGAAGGAAATTTGTCAATGAAGGCTCTTGGTTCAAGCGTTTAGGGGGAGTGTGTGGCCCCCCATGAGTCAGATCCATAAGATGTATATGTGGGGGAGGCAGCTCAAGGAGAGGTCAGCTCAGGGGAACCTCTAGCAAACAGGTGTGGACCAGCGGCCTGGGAGCCTTTGACTATATTAGGAACGGAGCCTGCAGCTGCCGCAAACCCACACTTGTTCTGGCAGCACGAGCTGTTGCACACAAAGCTCCTTTCTCCTCATCGCACGGCAGGGTCTGCCTCTCAAGTTCCCTACCTTCTCTCCTGGAGCCCTGGCACACACAGCCCTTCCCCTTCACCTCTGTCCCCAGACCCGGTAGTCCATGGCCCATAGATCTGATGGGACCTGTCCCACACCCATGCTCTCCTTACCACCTCTGCTCTGGCGTTCACAAGAAGGCCTGAAGTTGGACACCCTGAAGGGGCTGTCTCCCTTTTCATTCACAAGGGGACTGCAGTTTCTATGTCTTTTCAGGACATTCAAACATGCTCTGGGCATCTTCAGCCACTGTCTCCCCGCAACAAAACAATGAGCTTGTAGCTCACAATCACTCCTGACTTCTGGAGCCTGATTTCTCCCCACCTGTTCACCAGAGGCTCACCTGGGACTCAGTGTAGGTCCCTGATATATGAGGTTCTGAAATATGTGTTCTGGAAGGCTGCAGTCCCCTCACCCTGCAGTGTCCACCCATACTCCGGGCCTGGCTGGGAACCCCCCATGAAGCTCTGGGTCACATGCCCTCCCACCACCCACCCACTACACTTGTCACACTGCAGCAAAGTCTCCATTCTCAAATGGGTCCTGAGGGTGGGAACATGTCATATTTACCTTCAAATCTCCAGCACCTAGAACAGTACATGGCACACAAGAGTTGCCCAATAAAATCTTGCTGAATAATGAGATACTCACATGCACAATCACACTGCCTCTTCATTGTCTCCCTTGTGAACCTCCTGTTCTCCTTCACCACCCACATTTCCACAAACTCTTTTTGAAGCATTCAAAAGGTGTCCACTAGAAATGGTGTCCTGGGCAGAGAAAGGCACCAGGTACCAGGGACTAGCAGTTTTCTTCAGAGGGGCCTTAGCCCTGTAACCCAAGTGCTCCGTAGTCAATACTGGGTAAATACTGAGTCATCAAAAAGGGGGTGCTGCTTTAAAAGGGTTTAGCACGCATTAATTTTTGTGAATTGGGTCAAGAGAAACACCACAAAGGTGAGTCGACACACAAGTCATCAAAAATAAGTTTTTGTGGGTCTTAAAGAAAAGTTATTCTTTCCATTTTTAATATTTGTGGTTTTGCCCAGAGAAGGGAGAACAAAAGCAGTTCAGATTTGAGCCTTACAGAAAATAGCAGACACTCCTATTGATCAAATCTCATTTCCCTCCAATGACCTCACTGATTAAATATTTTGCAGTTCATGATCTGTACCAGCCATTGGTGAAACAGTAAATTCAAATTCTTAGCCTCTGGCATTACACAGCCCATTTCAACAGGTCTTAGAGACAGAAAGGTGGCAGCAAGGAGAACCTGGGCATTTCCCCAGGAGAAAACAGCTAAAACAGCTCTGGCTACTTCTAGCTTGGATCCAGAACTTCTTACTCATTCCAACCAGGACACTCAAACGAAACTCTTCTGCATGAGTTGTAAGAAGTCTCAAGAACCAAGTTTATTGCCTCCTGTCCTTGATGCTGCAGGCTTGGTGCACTTTGTCCCATTATTCTCCTGACCAAGATCCAGCACTGTGTACAGAAAAAAAAAAAAAACTACAGTCCTGCTTCACTGTTAGGCTTCTTATAATCTCTGCCTACCTCTCTCTGCTGCCTTTTTCTCCCAGTCTTCCCTCCAAGTCTGGCTGTTCTTGGTATCAACTGCATTCTCCCCCCACAGCAAAGCTTACTTCCTCCAAGACTGTCGGGACCTTTCTAGGGTCTTTATAACCAAGGACTACTCAAAGTGCACTGTGAAAAATGTCCAGGAAGCCTCTGTTTGCACTAGTGTCTCTACACTGCCCTAATTTTCTGTAAAACTGTGTCTAAACCACACAAATTCACACTCAATTACACACCTTCTTGGGTTACTTCAACATCTTTATTAAGATATAATTCACATACCATAAATCCACTCATTTTGAGTGTACAATTCAATGAATTTTAGTATATTCAGATTTAAGGACCACAATCTCATGTCAGAACTTTGTTTCACCCCAAAAAGAAACGCTGTGCCCTCCACCCTCCATCTTCAGGCTAGGGAAACCACTTTCTGTCTCTACAGATTTGCCTACACTGAATACTTCACGTCAATGGAATTCAACGATTACAACTTTGCATAACTGGCTTCTTTCATATAATATGTTTCAAGGTTCTTCCATGCTATAACACCTATCAGTACTTCATTTCTTTTAACTCTCAGATAATATTTAATTGCATGGACATATCACATTTTATTTACCCAGTCAGTTGGTTTTCAAACTGTCTAAATTATTCATGTCTTGCCACTCCTAAAAAACAGCAAGCAACTCAGTGCAGAATTAACCTATTGTAATTTTCCCATAGCACATAACAATGTCAGAAACGGAAAATGCCACTTTCTTCTGGGAGGTGATGGAAAGGAACCACTTGCTGGTTTATTGCACCCTTCTGCATCAATCGTGAATAGCAGCCCTGACCTTGGGAAATCCAATGTAAGGTAGCAGATTCAAGAACATCACTACTCACTAATAGCCTATTAAATATCAAGTCATGACTCTCCATTCCAATGAGGACATTGGAAAGACAATTGCATCTGTGGGTCCATCTCCTTTGAGCTAGCCTTTCGCTGGCCACGACCTACAGACATAGGTTATGTTTGTTTGGTGTTAGTTAATAAGAAAGGAGCTGAGGCCTTTACTGGGGTTGGCCAAGAAAAATGAAAAACAAAAACAAAAACAAAAACAAAAACCCAGTTTATGGCTCAACCACTTGAAACCAACAGTCCAACTCTTGGAGAACCTGATTTAATTTGGAATGGGATGCTGTGAGGGAAGTAGCAGACCAAAACACTTGCTTTTTGCATCTGTTTCCTAAGAGATGAGATGGGGAATGGAGGTTGAAGGATATTTGGAATCTGGGTTCCATGGCGACCTAGCCTGAGGCTGAAAATGTTTGGCTGCAAGTCAAATTACCAGGTTTTTCTCTTAGTTGCTCTAGGTGCAATGTGTTCAAACTGCTTTGTGGAAAAAAGGTGCATTGTGCTTTGATGCCCGCAGCACAAAATCACTATTATCATCAGGAACAGGAAAATTGGGGTTAAGGTTAGGATTGACTTGAACATCCTTAGGGGATTAAGGCCACCGAAGCTTGAACAAAAATCCAGGAAACATGAGAGGACAAAGGTTCTTGATAAGCTGCCTGAATCTGAGGCTGAGTAGGTGCCGGCTCTGAGGCAGGTTCCTGGGACAGGTGGCAGGAGAACTGCAGAATGCCAAGCAGTTTGGATCCCATATCCCCTTTTGTGGAAATGAAAAGGATTCTCATGCCATTCACCAATCCCATCCTCCTTCTCTAAAGGAGCTTCTCTATCCTCTCAGGGAACACAAGGAGCAGATCTGGGATGTTTTTCAGTAATGTTCAAGAAAGCAGCTAAGAAAGAACAGAATAGTGAGGGGCTGTGTTTGCCTTGGTATCTGGAAGCACAATTAATGTTAAAGGAGCCCTATGGAATCCCTCCCCTTTCCTACTTTTCTTCCAAAATACCAAGGCTTTATATATAATTCAACAGGATCAGATTCTGCTCATGGCAGGTCTGTCCAGAAACCTGCCAGTTATCTAGCAGTTGGGTCTGCCCTGGAAACATCAGACCAGATCCAGGTTCTTGATTCTAAATCTGTGTCTTCCACCAGCTTTGGGCACTGTGGAGAGCAGGGGAATGGAGTCTCAAGGAGAACCCTCTCTCTCCCCTCCCCTCCGCCACCCACCCCCACCCCCAAAGCCCAAGGAGAAGACAGGGAACTGTCTTTAAAATAGCTCTCATGAGGTACTTCCATGAAAGGAGGAGAAATGGGTTAAACAAGAGAGCAGAAGTCCTATGCCTTGTCCTAACCAGGGTGATAAGATTTACACTACACCTTAACATGTATGAAACACTTTGTATTGCAACATGAGACAACTGGAAAGAATATAAGAACCGGCTCAAGCAAGCCAACACTGGCTCTCATGTTACAGAAAAGTATCACTGGTCAGAGCGGACAGTGGTGTTCACAGCAGAGGCTGAATATAATGGTGGGAAAGCAGGGGGAAGCAAATAAGGAATTTGGTTGAAAGTAAAAATTTTGGGGGGAGCAGGAAAGGATGAGGTGCTTATGAACAAGCACCTCGGGCTGAGGGGTAGAGGAATATGAGACCAGGTTATATACCTGCTTGGAATAGAAGATTTACAGTAGAAAATAGTAAAATAATAATAATAATAATAATAATGATTTTAGTTTGTCAGGTAGGGAATACAACTAAAGAAGTCTCAGGGAACACATTTCTCTGTAGAGATGATGAATGCTATGCCACATGAACAAATATACTTCAAAGTGTATTTTGAAATACTACTTTACCAGTCCTAATGCTGAAACAGTCTGGAAGTTATCCATCCCCAAGCCCCACAAGTTGAAGAATAACAACATATTTGCATAGCACTCTGCAGTTCACCATGTGCTTTCCCATATATTATCTTGAGATCCCTAAACAACTCTGAAAATGGTAGTACTAACACTGGTCAGTATTACTGTGTACTTACTATATCCCATCAACTGTTAGATGTTTAACACAATCATATAATCCTCACACAATCCTGTGAGGTTGATACTAGTTACACTTATTTTAAGGAGGGGATACTGATGCACAGAAAGTTTTAGCATTTGTCCGAGATGATCCACCCAGTTAGTAAGCAGCAGAGGCAGGATTCAAACCCAAGTACCCTGGTTCTCCAGAATGCACACACATCCTCTGTGTGCGGCCTCTGGCTTTGAAAAACAGTCTCTACCTTCACTGTGTTTTTACAATCCTTGACCTCCAGAAGTGACTGAAACCCTTAGTGTTGCCCATCGTGCTGTCTAACATCACCCACATCTCCTACGTCGAGCTGGATTCTGAAGTTGATTCTTTGGCCTTATTCTTCCTCATTCCCTCAATATCCTCAAGCCCCAAAAGAACTACCTTATAATTTAGTGCTTAGAAAGAAAATTTTTTGAGCTACAATTGATGTATAGCACTAGTGTCAAATAGCATGATTCATCAATATCAATCTATTATGAATCATCAAATGATTGGATATTTGTATAAAGTGCAAATGACCACAATGCATCTAGTTAATACCTGTCACCATACATAATTATAAGTTAACCTTTTTAATAATTTAGAGCTTTTAGTTTATAAGTGCAATTTCCTGTCCATGCTCACGTACCCCTGAAAATTCAGATGGTATGACTGCACATTCGGTAACTGGAGAAACCGGGGACAGGCACTGTGATAATGGCAGACCCAGAACTAATGATAACAATTAATTGTATCTTATGGCATTTGAGACTTTACAAGGTGTGTTTATACTCATGTTCATGCTATTGATGCTCTTTACCATTTAGACATGGAAAATGGGGATGGAGGGACTGCTCCCAAAGTTACAGAAAGGGTTAGCACAGGCTCCACATGCTCAGGCTGCTAGATCCTGCGCTCCTCCACAGTCCCTGCACAGGAGAGGGAGGTGAGGGGAGGTGGCCCAACAAGGTACTCAGAGCTCCGCTTCGGCTACAGGTGGACAGCCCTGCCCTCCTGCCCTCCCTGTGTCCTTGGCTCATTCCTGCATCAGTCACCTGATAGCTTCTCCTGACCCCAGCCCCTCACCCTTGATTACTGCTTACAGCTGATGACCTCTGATGACCCCTGCCTGACTCCACTGAGAAGATTAAGAACATTAGGCAACAGGGGATCTGGCCCCTCCCTTTGGGCAGGGCTCCTGATCACACATCCGCAAACTGTCCCAGCTCAAAAGTCCTGACCTCTCCACCTGGGCGTTGGGCTTCTCATCCTCTCACACTCTGGGGGAGCTTTCATGTATTTCCTCCCCCTCCAGAACCCAAAGCCTCTCAGTGACCTCCCTTCCTCCACCTCAGCTGTCCAATCTCCCTTCAGCCTCTCCAGTCAAGTCCCTGCCCTCATTGACCCTTTTATTTTGCTTTCTCCCACCCAATGGACTTCCCTTCTCCTAAGATGCCTTTTTCCTCTTATCTCCTCAGTTCCCTAAAACTCACTCTTCTGACTTCCCCAACTATACTCTTTATCTCAAAGTGCCTTCCCAGAAACTTACACATTTTCAGGGCTTTATCTGTGCTTATTCATGTTGCTTGGCTGTGGGTTGGTCCACAAGCATATGTTTTATCTACCCTCTAAGGTCAGTCGTAGTATCATATCATCTATATTCTATATGCCAAAGGGTTTTAGGGCCCAACAAAATTCAGGCATGATGTCTCCAGGCAGCAATTTCTGTTGTTCCTTTGAAATCCTTTTGATTTTGGACTTCTGGGTTAAGAAAATTAGGGGAGAATGGTCATCCTCTTCAGTAACATGGGGAACTGGTGGTCCAGGAATGTTTACAGTCTTGGCACAAGCTCCCCAGAGATAAATGAGGGGGCAATTGTGGGTGGGGGAGGAACTCAGGGTGGCTTTGAAAGCAACTTAAAAGGAACACAGAACAGCGCAGCGGGGCTCCTGGAGCCCTCTGCAGAGGTTTTTATTACGTTATTTTGGCTTTGAAATGGAACTGAAAACTTACTTTAGTCTGGCAAGGCCAGACCAGAATGGGGGAATCTCACCGAAGTCCCAGGGAACAACTATCAGCTACAAGGGTTGGGGTGTAGAGAGGAAACCCTAAAAATGATTCCCTGAACTCATAAGGTCCCCAAGAACCAGGGGAACCTGGTGGAAATGGGGGCACAGACATGTGTGGTAGGGGAGACAGGAATACCAAATCAATTAGTGGGGCCTGACACCCTGATCCCGCAGCATTCACCAGTTCCCCAATCCAGGGGATTTGGAGTGTAAGGGAGTTTTTTAATAGAAAAAGGGAAAGAAGTAAGAAGGAACATTTTGCATGCAAATGGACCGCTGCCAGAAGAGCCCATTAAAATGTAAAAACTCCACATTCAGCCTGACAAAACGGTGCAAACTGCTGTGTTTGCCAGAGGGGCAGCAATACAGCTCCCGACAAAGGGCCCAAGGAACAATGGCGGGCTGAATGGCCTCTGTCAGCAGGTCCCCTCGCGCGTTGCCATGGGGACCCCACCGGGGCTTACTAAAGGTATTTCCTGAGGAGAAAGGCAGTGCACACATGCCCAGGCAGCCCGGCTAATCCTGACAGGAAGCCATCACCATTCAGCAGCCCAGGGGCTTGGGGCCGGAGTTTTGTTTTGTTTTTATTAAAAAAAGATTTCGGTCTTTTGTGTGTCCCACCTCGTCACTGTAATTTAGTGCCGAGCCGCCTGCACTGGTCAAAGCTGCAGCCAGGTCCCTGTGCCTGCCTCACGATCCTCTAAAGACAGGTCCCCAGAGCTGAGAAGTTGGAGGCCCTGTCACGTAAAACTCCACTTAGGAGACCCAAGCGGAAAGCACTCTGGGCACAGAGTTCGTGTAAACCTTTGACAGAATTTTTGAGGGGTAACAAAGCAAAGCGTCAGAATGGAGTCTGGGGTTCAACCCACCATGCCCCCCACCTCCCCTACCTCCAGTGTGGGCTCTATCTGATGCCTCCTTCATACCTGTGTTTTTCCCTCCTAGGGACTGAGCCCGTCCTCTCTAATCAGCAGCAGTGTCCCCCACCCACCTCGGGGAGAACACTCTGGGGCTATAATTAAGTGATTAACAAAGGAATGTGTCCAGGAGTTGTTTTAAAAGAAATTTCCTTTTCTCTCTCCCCAGCAAAAGCTCTCACTTCAATTGTTTGCTGACATACCGTGGACTGAGCAGAAAACTCTCATTACATCCATTTCCCAAAGCAATTCCCAGCACACTTTGCTCCTTTACTTCCTACCTTACCAGGAAAAAGCTGCTCAGGGAAGAGCAATGTTCACCGGCAAAATGCAGGAAGCCTAGGGCCCACTCACCCAAGAGCAGCCGAGGGAGATGCCCTGCAGCTAAGGGCGGGGAGGCTAAACTCACAGTTCCTAGAAGTTTGTGTCACTGTCTCACATTTGGCACCAGAGGAATCCGGCCTTGGCAGATTCAGGGAAGAAAGCCAACAACACAGCTGGCGGTGGAGACAGAAACTTCTGTGTGACAACTGCCCCCTCTAGGACACAGTTTAGGGTAAATTAACACTTCCTGACCAAGCCTGTATGTGGAAGGAGCCATCTCCCAAGAAGATGAAAAATGAAGGCCATCTCAACTCGTTCAATCAGGATTTGACCAAAATCACAAAAATGTGTTTGTAAAGCCTATGCTCTTGCCTCTAGACCTTCTTCCCAAAACATGACTTGAAAATTGCATTTTGACAGAATCTTTAATAAAGGAATAGCGATCATTTCAGTGGCATCCAATGACTCCTCTGGACACATGGGGAGTTTCTATGGCCGTATTAGATAGGTCCCATTTTAGGAAAAGCAGCTAGAGGGCCTTTGCTAAATGATAGAACACTCCCCCCAAAAAACCCAAATTCAGTAGGACCATTTGTGTGAGTTGTAGGCTCTAAGTATCTAGACACACAGGTGGGGGGGGGGTCTTTTCCTACCTTTATTCAAAATCATGTCCTAAAATCAAAGCAAAAGTACAACTGGTTACCAACTGTTAGAATATAGAACACTTTCCACTAAATTGAGGGAAAAGCTGGACAATTGGGGGTGTGTGTGTGTCTTCTGTGTGTGTGTCTATGGCGGGGGAGTCCTCTGCTAGAAGGGGAGTTCAGACCCTCCCACCACTGGCCTGGAGCCCAGGCCTCCCAGCCATGTGTCTGCAGCTGCGACCTGTCATGCACTTCCTGGTCTGGGCTCTGTAATGGAAAGATCATTAAGAGTGGGGGAGGGGAGAAGAAGGGAGGAGAGTGAGATGAATCAACGGAGAAGAGGTAACCCAGCAGCTTCCACTCCGCTGTACTCTGACCTTAAAGTCCCGTCAGGTTCTTAAAAGAAAAGAATGTATTGCCTTCCCACCCACCCTCCTACTCACCCCACCCCCAGCCCACCCCCTAGTAGAGCCTCTGGGAGGACTCCCCTCCCCCACAATCAAGCTGAGCTTATTTAGGGAAAGGAAACGCCAGCAGCTGGTCAGGAAAAAGTTGCTGGTCCCTAAACTCACTCTGATGAATTAGTAGAAACCTCAGCTGTTTCAGAATTTGCCTTTTTGGCCCTCCAAAAGAACAATGGGTGCTTGAGAGCACAATTCACTGGGGTTCTCAACAGCCCAAAGTGTCCACCATCTCTCCTCCTAGTCCAGTCCCAAGGTCTGGATCTGGGAAAAGGAATGAGCAACAAAACCCCTTTTAAAATAAAATAGTGTAGAACAATAGTTGCCAGGGACTGGGGTGGGGAGGATGGGCATAGTGTTTAATGGCTAGGGCATTGCTTGGGGAAGGTAAAAAAAAGTTCAGAATGTGGATGGTGGTCATGGCTGCACAGCAATGTGAAAATGTCTCAGAATTGTACACTTCAAAATGGTTGAAATGATAAGTTTTGTTACGTCTTTTAAACCGTCCAGAAGAAAACAGAAAAGAAACCACGTGGTAATGGTAGTGGATGGCATGTTTTTTAAAAAAATGTTCTTGAAAAAATAAGTTGTCAACCCTATGCAGGTTTCCAAAAGTTGGGGTAAAATTCTACTGGTCCATGTAATTTAACAATGGCACCAAGAGTCTGTTCCACAGGTTTGCAGGACGTTGCTTCATTTATAACCCATCATCGGTGTAACCATGTATTCATTCTCTCTCTCTCTCATGCACTGTAAATTGAGGATTTTGTACTCTAAAGAAATTAAAAGAACATGGTTTAGGGTCCTTTCTATCGGAGATGATATGGCTCTCAGGTAGAAAGAACTTGAAAGAAGCAGGGGAAGGTAAAGGCCAATATCTACAATGGAGAACCCACTGCTCAGACCACGTGGCACATACTGAACAAACCCTGGAAAGAGATTCCTACTCTGAGCAATGTCAACATTCTAGATGTCCCAAGAATAAGGGAGCCAGATTTGAGATCCAGATAAAAAACATTTAGTGCCAAACTACTTGGGTGACAAGTTAGTTATACATTGCTGGATGCAGCAGAAAGAGCATCTGAACGGAAGCCATTCATCTGGTTGCCCCATCATTGTGTGTTATTATCCCATCTCAGGGTTTAAGTCTACTCCCCTTCTCAGGCGGGGTAGACTGATTTGACAAGTTCTCAATCCCATTCCAGCTCTGACCGATATCTTGTTAAAACTGGACCTCCCCCACCAAGCATCACTGGAAATCATCCCTCCTGCCCTCACAAGCACAATCTCCCTCTCCTATGAGGGGAGGCAAGAGACCTGGAGTTAACTTTCCTTAAGAAGGGATTCTGTTTTGGTCCAGAGCTCAGGCTACCAGCATCTTCAAGACAGGCTTCTGTTCTTCATCTCCTCTCTCTGGTGTTCTTAGTTGCAGCAGCCTTGGAAGGGTGGATAAGGAGTAGCTGAGAGGCTGGCAGAAAATGATGAGTCCATATTCTAGAAACTCATGCTGTATTATCCCACGAGAACTAGCTAGGCCAATAAATGTACAAGTGGATTGGGAGTCTGAAGGTAGTGGAGAAGGGTCACAATTCTAAAATAAATGTTGCTTCCAAACATACCTTTCAAGCATTAGTACAGTCGTGATTGCTCAAGTGACAACGAGACAAGCTGTGAATACCAAAGAGAACTTCATCCAGCAGATAGTAGAGGAACCTGACTCTCCTAAGGTTCAAAAGCTAATTCCTAAAACCTAAAGAAAATAAGTCTTCATTCCAAGATCAATTCTGAAGTTTGACAATAAAGGGGCAGAGATTTCTGAATGCAAAGGGATGCCTCAGTCTGCTGGAGAACTGATCAACATTCCAAAGGCAGTGATAATTGACTTAAAGCCCCCGGAAGCTTCAGGCAAAGCAGGAGGGCAGCCCAGGCAGAGGGTCTCCTTCCCTCGGAGCAAAGGTTTTAGACCATTTTTTCCTACTCTCTGACCTTCTCCCTCCCTCCCTCCCTTCCTTAGCACCCTCTCTCCCCACCACCCATCCTCCAGACAAACCACTGGGTCCTCTTCCACCTTCCCTACCTCCCTCCCTGCCAGTTTTGTCTCCCTCTTCCTAGACCCTCTGACTTCCCACCGGCCAGCACAGGGGCTAGAGCTGTCAGCATTAACACACCCAAGGCTGAGCTCCAGTTTCATCACTGATGAGCAGTTTAACCTTGGCAACTGTTTCTGTGTTTTACCTCTCTGTGCCAATTTCCCAACCTAGAAAACGGAAATAGCATCTACTCCTATAGAGTTTTTGGATAAGAAATTAACTGATATCAGAAATTCTCAAAATACAGTCACTGGAACAGCAATATCAACATCCTCTTTCTTGTTAGACTCAAGATGTCTGGGAGTGGAGTGCAATAGCGTTGAACAAGACTGCCAGGTGACAGGATGCCTGCCATGAGCAGTGCTGGTTAGACCTAGATGATGTAAGAGCTCTGTAGATAAAACCTCTGCCTCCCCCACCCCCACCCCCACCCCCACAGCCCCATAAATAAGGGTCAGTTAGTTAGTCCCTGCACTCTGGATAAAGCTCATCTGCTGTGTGGTTTCAAATGTCCTCATAACCTGGGTTTATATTCTTATTTGATGTAGTGGATGACACTTCTTAAATGAGTCTCTTACTGTGTTAGCCTATGTTAAATGAGAGTAACACTGTCCAGGACTAGCCCAGGGTAGGACTGGCATTTGTTCTTGGCCGTCCTTTCTTTCTTTTAAACCGATAGTTGGCATTTGTTTGTTTATTTAGTGTAGAACTAGTGTGTAGACCAGAGGTGCAGGGGGTAAGAGGATTCACCAGAGACAGAGCAGGGAGCAGAACAGGCAGATCGAACAAAATAAATTGCGAAGGGGAGTAGTCGGTGAGGAGGGAGAGGTCTGTTGTGCCATCCATTGGTTACACCTCCCTGGCCAGGGACTGAACTCAGGCC
Organism: Scalopus aquaticus; assembly: GCA_004024925.1. Lineage (NCBI taxonomy): Eukaryota > Metazoa > Chordata > Mammalia > Eulipotyphla > Talpidae > Scalopus > Scalopus aquaticus. The sequence goes on from PVIJ01003536.1 coordinate 54,222, forward strand.
TTAGAGGTGAGAGCTCTGAGACTAAACCACTAGGCCACCAGGGAGGCCCCTTGGCCACCCTTTTCAAGCAGGTGCTCTGCAATTTTTGATGTTTTCCCCTAAAGGTTACACAAATACTTAATGACAGAACTGACAGAAAGTATTTACCAACAATTTTCAGTAAATCTGTGTTCTATTCCTAAATTACACTTCAGATAGCATACCATAAATTAATAAAAGAATTTTTAATTTATGTAATTATTCTGACTACCCTAATTATGTCGTTACATATGTTTGCTTAAAACAATTTGTTCAGGGCCTCCCTAGTGGCACAAGGGGTTAAATCTCAGCATTATGAAGCTAGCAGCAGCCGCTACAGCCTGCACAAGTTCAAGCCTGCACAAGTTCCATTCCCTGCCAGGAAGCTTCCCACATGGCGCAGCAGATGTCTCTAGTCTCATCCGCTGCTCCCCTCAGCAGTGTATTTCAGTCAATCTGCCTTTTCTGCTCCCCACTCTGTCTCTGGTGAATCCTTCCACCCCCTACCCACCCCAACTCTTGGATGGGTAAATAAACACATCTTTAAAAAAAAAAAAAAAAGAAACAATTTGTTCAATGTAAACACTAACAAAAACAAAACCTGAGGATCCCCCCCTCCAACCCCTGTCTTTTTGCATTTCTCCATGTTTAAAAAAAAAAAATTATTCTGTAGCTTCAAAACAATGCTAGTGTTCCAGCCTCTCTGAATTTTCTGACATGTTTATTTCTACCCATCTAATAGTGCTGGACCACAATCATTTTAGAAGCAATCTAGGTGCTTTATTTATGTCATCTTGAGATATTATTGCATTCAAGAACAAGTGTGGCCTACCTAGATTATGTGGGTGTGGCACCTGACACTTTCCATACCCCTGATCCTAGACCTTCTCCAAATAGGAGGGCTCAGCTACAGTGCAAAAAGCAGCCTCTATGGGGTTTTTGTTCTTTGATCATTCTGGGTTAGGGAACCACTTTCATTAGGGCCACTTACAGGCTATGACCGATGCATAACCTCCAGTCAAGAGCAGAATGTCACTGGGCAAGTGTCTCCAGCTGCCCATACCCCAGTCACACCCGTTTCCACACCACCCCAGAAAGGGAGGGAAAGCCTGTTTCCTGTGAGAATAAAAGGGGCTGGTCCAGCAATGTTTAAATTCAAAGGTTGGTCTGTCAGAATTTTGTGCGGAAATCCAATTTGACATAGGGACATAGTATAACACTCTGGGAAAAAAGGAATCTTACCTACCTGAACATGAATCCTGTTTTCACATCTCACCAACTACATGACCTTAGACAAGTGACTTAACTCCCTGAGTCTCAGTTTCCTCATTTGATTGTGGGAATAAAACCTATGGCCATAGGATTGGTGTAAAGATGTAAAAATGTAAAGCACACAGAATGTGAAGAAATATTTGTTATTACTTTAAAAGATCTTTACTGGTATAACCTTTCTGGGGAAATTTGGCACACTATAGTCAAAACTTTAAGGTTGTAAATACCCTTGGGTATTTGGGCAAATTTTATTTGTAAAAGTATGTTCACTTAAGTGCTAATTATTAAAAATAACCTAAATGACCAACAATGGGTATAAATACATAAAATTTGCACAATCACATAATGGACTGCTATGTAGTTATTAAGGATGAAAAAATTCCCTGCATGGCAATAAATACATGTTTATGCCACAAACCAGTATATGCCATATAAACCCTGTTTATGAAAATTATTCACATTTATATAAATGCAAGAAAAGAAGTCTAAGTCATAGTTAATGGTACTAAATTTCAGATGGGACGTAAGACGTATTTCCCTCTTTACAGGTCTATAATTTCTAAATTTTACAATGAACCTAGATTACAGAGCAAAATAACCATGTTTTAAAAGAGCAATACAATTATTCTCTCTAGTTGCACAGAACTTTGCTCTACTGGAGGACACAGTTATATATTAAAAACACCATATAATGTAAGGCAGAGTAAATGTTGGATTGAAAGTTAAACAGAAAGGGGGAGAAAGAGTGATTAATTTTAGACAGAGGAAGGCCATCACCAAGAGTGCGGTGACCCTTAAATAAGCCTTGAGCTAGACCCAAGATAAACTTTAAGCTAAGAAGTGAGTAGGAACTACAAAGTGAAAGGAAAAAAGCCTAGAGAGGGATGGCTGTGTCCAGCAAAAAGAGCAGGAAAAATATTACTTGGCCAGATGGATATATAAGTGGATAGATGGATGAAGGAATGAGAGAGACAGAAGTTAAGAAATAAGGAAGGATGGGAGAAGGGAGGGAGGGAGGAAGCAAAGGGAGGAAGCAAATTAAATCAGTGAATGAGATGATGAATAGGTCATTAGCCAGAGGCTAGTTTTGAATCCTGAAAAAAATCTAAGGAAAAGGCTAAGCTCTAAATTCAACTTTTTTGTTGTTGATAAGTATTTGAAACTTCAGTGCTGAGGGTTTTTAACTTCTTTTCCTGCCAGGGTTTCAAATCACTAAGGTCTGCTCTTTGCAGAACTCCTTGGCCCTCTCACCCACTTGAGGCTCAATGCGCCTACACATCTGCGACCTGGGAAACACAGCCGCATTCACTGGAATGGCAAGGCCTGCTGCCCCAACATTCACCTCCTTTTACACAACCCACTGCAGGAGTCTCAGCCACGCACAACACATGGGATAAGGAAGGGGCTTTGGGCTCCAAGCTCTGCCTGAATCGATCTTTCTCAGTGCTGGAACTAAATGGACAGGCCCCTCACCCCCAGGACTCCCCATTTTTTCAGGGGGGCAAAGCCTTTTTTTAAAGATTTATTTTGCATAGAAAATCTGGGGTACAGGCTAGAGGTATGGGGGTGTGAGGAGAGGTGTGGTGGTGAGAGGATTCACCAGAGACAGAGGAGCAGAACAGGCAGATCTACGGAAATACACTGCTGAGGGGAGCAGTGGGTAAGACAGGAGAGGTCTGCTGTGCCATGTAGGTTAGTCCCTGGCCAGGGATTGAACTCAAGAAGTAGCTGGTGATAGCTGATAGCAGTGAACATCACAAGCAGTGGCTGGTGATAGCTTGATAGTGCTGAGGCTTTAACCCCTGTGCCATCAGGGAGGCCTGCAGGGCAAAGCCTTTAAATGAAGGTGGTGGGCACTGAAAAAATGAGTCATCATGAACCCAGGACTAGGAGAAGGGAGCTCTGAGGCTGGGGATTCAGGCTGTGTTGCCATAGTGTGGTGCTACTAAGAGCAACAAGCAACTGTACCCCCTCCTGGGCCATCACCAGTTGAAAGTCAGAGCAACCCTATAAGTTTAGAAACCCTTTCCAGAAGGCTTCTCCCAAATAGGAAGCAGTTTGGAATTCACTCCAGGCATTTCAGAGTCTAGGTAGGGAAGTCCCCTTGCTGAGGCCATGGGGGGCGGGGGGTAAATTGGCAGAGAAGAGAATGCTGACACTAAATCTGTGACTGGGCTGTCTCTTCAGAGAGAACAGGAAGGCCTGAGCAGCTGAACTTGGAGACCAGAGAGCCAGAGCGACTGGACTTTCCCGAGTCAGCAGGGAATAGCTGTCCAGTTTCCAGGCTTTCAGGTTTCAGGGAAGAAGAGAGAGGCAAAGATGGTGTCCACACGGTGAGCCAGAGACCCCAGCGACCCCAGAGGAGTGAAGCACTGTAAAACAGGGCGGAGCGAAGGGTCAGGCTCTATAACCCCAGACCTTACTGCCCCGGATAACAACTCCCCAGAACTCACTTCTCCCAAGGCTATCTATCCATCACCGCCAAGACGCCAGCCATCACTCACTGCTCTGCCGTAGCCAAAGCAAGCAGTCCACCCAATCTGGCTGACCCACCCTGGTGCTGGGGCCACTGGCTTCAGAAGAATGCCTGTCACACTCCTGCCAGTCCCTACCTACCCACCCACCCTAGACTCCAGGGAGTCCCAGCAACCAGGTGACAGACTGCGGCCTGATTCTTTGTTTGGGCACCCTCCCCTCCCCCACCATGGCAGAGATCTCTGGACAGCCATTTGTTCTTCCCTGAGAAATTCCTCCTCCCTGACTTCGGGGAGCTGGCTGGCAAAGCCAGAGTGGAAAATCAGTGAAGCTAATGGTGTAGCAATGCAGAAGGCAGAGCCAAGAACACAGCCCTGGCGTGGCTCTGCTGCACTTGCCCAGTGTGGTCAAGCCGGACACGTGAGCACTCCTCCCTCACATTCTCTCACATGCAGAGAGCACTGGGTCATCCCTGCCCCCACCATGCCCAGCTCTGCTCAGCTCAGCTCTGGGAACACTTGTGAACACACCCTTTTTCAAAGGCACTCCAGTCACCTCTGGGGAGGAATCTGTGGAACAGAGTAGATCCTCTGGGGGAACCGGATAGCTAAGCACCCTGCAGACCCAAATCCTCCACCCTTGTTCCTAAGTGGGTTTTCCAACACTACCTTCTGTTCCATGTAATTCCACTCGCCTTCTGGCAGAGGGTAAAGAAACTCCTCTTAAATGTCCAGTGAGAAGCAGAAGTAAACAGCAGCGAACTAGTAGAAATTAGTTGAGCACAGGTGGGCTACAGAGTGCTCCTGCTTGTGAGTGACGGCAGCACTGGACGCTTCCCTCCAGTCACACCATTTGGCTGCAGACAGTAGGACCACAGGTTGTTTGAGGACGGTAGTGGAATACCCTCTGGTACCTGTTCAGGGTTCTCCTTGCTGCAAGGCTGAAATGCATACCCCTTCGGGCAAAGGCAGCTACAGGATCCCTAGAAGGTTAAGGTGGGGTGGCCAGGACCCTACAACTCGAAGCTGAGGCAGTGTCACTCGCAGCCTCTCCCCCATGGTGCAGGTTTCTGTGGAATACAAAGACAAAGCCTTGCTTTGTGGAGCTCAGCTTCCAGGGGGCTCGCAGCCAGAAATGGAAACGTGCGGCTTTTCCATTAAATGTAACCTCTCCCCCTTCAACTGGCCACCAGACTCCTTCAAATCTGGGTAGGTGGGAGGAGCTGTAAAACCCTAGCCCATTAAATCACTTATTAGTTGCAGGTTTCTGAGCATGTAGGCATGTATTTTGAGACTGCAAATCTCATATTATGCCCCCAATCATGGGATCTGTGGTGTTTAACCCATGATATGGCTGGAAAGGGGGCAGCATCCCTACTCCCGACTGTAAGAAGGGGTCTTACAAGCAGTTTTGGATTCAGTCATTTGGTTTTGGTTTCAGTCACTTTATTTTCCCCAAGTCTTATTCTAAAAGAGAGAAAAATACACACAAACTTTCCTCAAGCTCCAAATGTCTTTCAAGTTGATGCTTATTTTTTGAAAAGGGCATTCTACCACTTCATACAGGACCCAGCTTCAGTCCATCCACAAGAGGCCCCCGACATCCCCCAAAAGCCTGATCTGAAACAAGCACAGCCCCTTCAATATCCAGAGTGAGAGAAGGGAAAGGGGAGGGAGGGAGGGAGTGGGGCTGGCTTTCCTGGAACCCTTATTAAATCAACTTTCCAAGGACAGCCAGAAACTCCAGGCCCTCCCCATCCCTCAGGAGTATTTGCAGACTGGGGGAGGGGGTCCCTCCCCCCCCCCCCCCCCCGCCCCCCAGTCACAGCAAAGCCTTTCTAAAGCAGAAAAGCTTTTGGTATGAACAGGGTTTGGGTAGTTTGGCTTAAAACTTTTTTGGACAAATCTTTTATATACACAGATGACAGCCTTTACTGAGGACAATGGGAGCATTATTATTGAATAATCAGCAAGGCCAAGACTATACAATCATACTTTACATTTGTAAGATACTTTATAATTTACAGAGGATAGAGACAGATGTTCCCTACACTTCACAGCAGTTCTCGGAAGATGGCAGGGCCCAAGTTTGGCTCTCGTACACTCAGAAGGGTAAGTGATGTTAAGGCACCACCCTGAAAGGGACCTATTCAACCTAACAGTGAACTGGGATTTGTTCTCCAAGTCCAGTGTGTTTCCACCTCTGTGCCCTGAGGCTGCCCAAGTCTACCCATGAAACAAGCCCTTCCCTGTGAGGCGTCTCCTATGGGATTCCAGGAAAAGTCATCCACACTGCCACTGGTTGCTCACTGACTAGGTACCAGGCACTGATTTTAAGGGCATTGCATGGGTATTCCCAATGACTTCAGGAGCAGATGTTCAATATATTTTATAGAGACACCAAGAGGACCTTTTCTAACAGTCAACCTCAGGAAGAAGTGGAGCCAAAATCAAAACCAAGGCAGTCCAGGGTAAGACAGGTATATAAATGTTCACAGGAGTTTTTGTAGCAATAGCCAAAATTGCTAACAACCCAAATAGCCAACAACTAGGTAAATGGTTACACATTCATCATATTATTCCATTATATGACATTCTAGACAAGGTGAAACTAAACTATAGAGACAGTAAGTAGAGATCAGTGGCCGCCTGAGGTCAGTGCTGTAAAGGGGACTGACTGAAAAGGGGCAAGAGGGAAGGTCCAGGGTGATGCAAATGTCCCTTATCTTGACTGGGATGGAAGTTACCAGAGATGTTATTTTCATAAAAATATGTTGAAACGTACACTTAAAATTACTGCATATTACAGAATGTGAATTATACCTCAATGAAATTGCTTTTTTAAAATGGCAGCCTAATTTCTGTCTTTACCCTACAGAGCCTTCTAATAGCCCCACCAGCTCTCCTACTCTCTCCCTCATAGAGCCTGTACTTTGTCCTCATCAAAATGATAACTGCAGCTCATCCTCCTACACTGCTGTGACTTCCTTTCCCAGTTCAGATTCACAACCAACAGCTTCAATGACAACACCCCTCCCCCCACTGCAGCCCCCCCAAAATTCCTTATGCTTATATTTTGGAATCCCCTTCCTGCTTTTAAGTACCTAGCTTGAGATCCATCCTTAGGATGCAAGAGAGTTTGTTAGAGAAAGCTTAAAAAAGAAAGATAAGTACCTTAGGGGCTATCATAAATTCACATTCTCAAACCACATCCAAGCCCCCATTGCTACAGAACTCCCTTATCAAGGTCTGTGCTGTGGGTGATGTGAATCTCCTCTACGCCTCACCCAAGCGCCCCACCCCAACTCATTCCCTTTTTGCTCTTCTCATTCTACAGTCTTTGTCTGTAGTCACCCAGCGGTGACATCAAACCCTAACCCATAGTTATTTCTACAGTGTCTCTACCATTTTTCCTTCCTTTATGATCTGTGGGTCTGCCCTACTGCCCACTTCATCCATACCCTGACTTCTAGCTAGACATTCAAAACAACTGTCCCACTTGTCTTTTTGGCAAGAGCAATAGTAATAACTACTAACACTTTACCTGTAAGTGCTTTCTCAGGATTATCTCCTTTAATCCTTTATTAATGTCCCCATTTTAAAGATGAGCAAAGGCTTAGTTTGGTTGAAAATATGTCAAAGCAAGTAGTGTAGTCATTTTAAGTGGTGGAAGAGGATTTGAACATAGTCCATCTCACCTGTTCCTCCCTCCAACCCAAACTCACCTACCAGATTAATTTTCTAAAAGCTAGACCATGTTACTACCGGCTCAAAACTTTTCAAGAGTCCCAGTCTCAACCCATTTAAGTATAGATTCCTAGAGGGGAACAGTGCTATCTTAAGCCAGCTTTTCCTACACCTATCTACTTGTTCGCTATACAATTTATATTTAACTATGCTCATGCTATTCCACCTAAAATGCCCTTCATTTTCTTCTTGCAACCCCTGCCCATTCCTCTAGATACATCTCAGATGCTCTCTCCTCCAGTCTGCTTCAGTATTCCCACTGTATTTTGTTATGACTCCATTGTGAGGTTTAAACAGGCTACCCTTATTTAGTTACCTGTGTACTTGTCTCCTCCTCCCCCATTCCATCCCTGGTAGTGAATTTTCCATGGGTAGAAATGGTCTCTCCCACTTTGGGTCTCCTGCTTGTTCTAGCTCAGGTCTTACCTTCTATTCTGTTACCAAATGCAACATAATCTACTTGCTCCAGCCAGAGCACTGCCTAAAAAGCCTCACAAACACTTCCTTCTTCCTTCCCCATACCGCGTATCCACCATACAGTAGATACAGCCTCACTCATTCTTCATTTAAACAGGTCCTGACTGCTGAGACTGATGGCCCTTTAAATGCAGCTCTGTCACATGCACATCTGAGTCCCTCACCCACTACCTGCTAACTCTCTTGATGCAACCACCATTGAGTCACAAGCCAAACTACCTTTTGGCAGCAGAAACACCCAAATAGTATTTTTCAAAGACCCTCAAAAGCCAAGTATGCTGTACCTATCATCTGCATGAAGTATTTTCACAATTTCAGCAAGTACTATGAGCAATGGGGCAACAGGGCCCTTCCTGTCACTGGTTACCTCTCTGAATTTCCAACATGCTTAAGGTCTCTAACAGTTCTCAACCCCTATAATGTGCCCTGGTTCTCAATTTCTTCAAAATCCCTCTGCAGTCCATATCCAAAGCAAACTGCTTAGCAGGCCTCCAAAAAGGGCCTGGGAGACAAGGTCAAGGAAAGCAAATGGCAGGCATAGACCATGTCTTGGAACAAATTTTCTAGAAGTCAGAAGTCTTTTTTTTTTTTAATTGTTATTTATGTCTTTTACATTTTGTATTCCCCTTGGGCAGCCCACCACCAATTCACCCGTGATCCATCTCCACGGTCCCCTGTATTCTCCTCTTAGAAGTCAGAAGTCTTTATCAAATTCCCACACCCCTCAATATCCCCCAGAGTCTGACCAAGTACTAAACCCAAATTCACTGACCACTCATTCCCTATTGCCTCACTAACTTCATTTTATATATCATCTATTGTAATAGGTTAGGGAGCTGGTTCTTGGATCCTAATCAAAAGTTTTTTCTTCAGGGAAAAAAAAAAAAGCATAAACCCACCCCGAGCAAGTCATTTCTGGCAAATGGATGTTTATCAGCCTTCACGACCCAAACTGATGAAGTTGATTATGTTTATAACCACACACCAGCCCAGGTATCTTGGGAGTCTTTCCTACAGGAAAGGAGCCCTTTGCTCCACTAAGGATGGAGCCTTCCCAGTTGACCACATCACCTTTGGCCCAGCCCACCCTACTTCTGAGGGCCAGGATTCCGAGCTGCCCCTCAGCCCCAGCCTTACCTTGTTCAGGCAAGGTTGGGGCCGGCCTGGCGGCGCAGCAGAATGTGGCTGTGACCAGCACAGCCCAGAAGAGGAGGCACTTCCAGCTCCACATCCCAGTTCTGCAGTTAGTGGTTGGTGACAAGGCTCCACCCCTCCATGGAGACTCCGCCTCAATCCTCCCTTTGAAGCTGACTCTGGGAAAAAGGAAAACCAAAAAGTTAGGTGCGTCTGCAAGGCAGAGAGGGCTGGGGGTGGGTGCAGGAGCAGGTAAAGCATGCCACCTAAACACACTGTCCAGAGGGGAGCTTAAAACAGTAACTTAGTCCATAAAGCACAAAGAGAATTGTGGTCTTGCCCCAAGACTGAATGTGAGGTTAGAGCCCTTAATTAGCAAAAAAAAGTGCTTCAATCAATCCTACAACAATTATTGAGTGTGGACTATGTGCGAGACTTGCTGGGAAAATTGTCAAGAAGTTCTGCAAGGCCTAAGTGCTGAGATTTTTTTTGTGTATCACTTCACTGAAGTCCCAGATAGTTCTGTCATTTCATGGGCAAGGGCTTCAGGGAGTGTGGAGGGAATTGAGGTGAGTAAAGTATGCCAATGGCTCCCTCTAGGGCAAACCAACCCCTCTGGTGAAGAATAAAGAGAGATGGCCATGGAACAAGCTAAGGACAAGGAAATAGTCATATAAGCTTCTGAACCTTTCTGGGCCTAAGCATTGAGAAAGCTGAATGAATGGATCTCCATGGTCCTTTCTTCTTTTTTCTAGAATTGTCTACAGCACTTGGATCGCGGGTTCTCCCAGCTTTCCTCACTGATAGTACACAGCTCTCATCAAGTACTTAAAAAGGGGCCTCAGAGTGTGGAACCACAAGGTAGATCCAGTTCTCTTCCCCAATATCAAAAGGGTGATGGCTGATATCCGACAGAAATGAATAAGAAGTGGGGACTCCAAGGGCCCTTGAAAGGGCTGAATCCCTGGTGGCTCCTGCCAGCCCCAGTTACAAGCACAGGCTGCCACCCCTTTACCCTTCTCAGGTCTGGAGCTGTACCACTGCAAACAACTCCCCAGGGGCTTAAGGAATAACAGATTGTTGTCTCTAAACATTTACCAAGTGACAAGACTTTCTGGGGACTTCCTGTGCTATATGGGGATGACCATATCCGTTCTCCAGGTGGCTTTTGTCCTAAATACTCCAGGGAACCCTTCGAGTTATTCTGAGAATCCACTTCCCCGGAACAAGCCCTAATGTGGTGCTTCAGTCCTCCCTCCCCCTGAGCCAGACAGGGCCCCTCATGAGTGAGTCAGTCCAGGCTGGCAGAATCCCCCCTCCCCTTGTGGATTCTTGGCTTCCTTCACATGTGCTTGCCAGTGGGAGTATGCGTACATAGCTCCCTCCCAAGCTTCTACTAAAATTTCTTAATGATTTCAAGTCAAAGGAAAAATAAACATTCCTTTTATTTTTCTAAGTTTAGGAAAGGGACTAGAAACCAAACAGAACAAATATTTACTGAATACCTACTACCTACCGAGCATGAACTGGTAAAACTTATACCTATAAAACTTCATTTATTTCTCACTAGAAACTTATCAGGTACAGGAATTATTATTCCCTTTTTAAGCAGTGGGGAAACTGAAACTCAAAGAAGTTCATTATTTTGCCCAAGGACACACAGCTTGTAAGCAGTTGCAAGAGCACTCTCAAGGCCTGGAGTTTGGGGTGCTAGAGGACAGAGTAGAGGAAGCAAATGAGGGGAGTGATCAAATCTGTCTCTCTCTGATGGAAACGCTTTCTACAAAGGGCATCCCTGTGCAATAAAAACAAAAACAAAAACAACAAACAAAAAAACAACAGGTAGGTAAGGACAGATCCAAGGTAAGTCTAGGAATGGGAGAATCTCCATTTTCACTTCCTCTGCTTGAAAACAAAGACCCGCAGAAGCTACCAGATAGGACAGGGAATGATCGCTGGCCAGAGACAGAAGCTCTACTTGCCAGAGACCCTCTTTAAACCATAATCCACATCCAAAAGATACACCAAATGGGCGCAGGCCTGTGATGCAAAGGTACCCCTGATAAGAACGAAAGTCCTTCTGGAACTGCCAGAATAATGAATGTTCGTATCCAAGGGGAAAAGGTGGTATTATCTCCAGATAGTTAACCCTGTTTTCAAATGGAGCAGCAGGCACTACTAGGCCACGCTGTCCCCTAAACAGCCTGCCCACCCATCATAGGTGGGGGCTGGTTGCAGGCTCTGTCAACAATGCATTTCAAACTAATCTGCATGGCAGCTTCTTGGCAAAAATCTCCTGGGCCTCAAGCCCCACATCTGTAAAACAAAGGACGTTAAGCAAACCCAGTCTCCTGGGTACCAGCTCTCGGAATGAGAAGGGAACTGGGCACATATCCCACTCCACAAACCTGCAGCTAACACAGTGACAAACCACTTGTTCCACATGCTGTCTGGGACTCTAGGGACAGCCACCTCTTCGGTCCCCTCACCTTCTTCACATTTTACTAATTAATGAATTCTTAAAATCCCTTAGGGACAGTCTCCTTCCTTCCCTGCTTCACAGATGTGACCTGTAGCCTCACAGGTGTACGCAACAGGATCCTCAGAGACCCTGCAGCTGTTCCACCTCAGCCTCTCCCATTCACTCACGTCCCTGGGATTCAAAGTCCAACTCCACCTGGGTGCAGAAGTCTTCACTGGGGAACAGGGGGACCCAGACACAACATCTCAGTTTTCCCACTTGTCAGAAGGGGCAGTATGGGTTGGTGCCTGCTTCCCTCTCTAAGTACTAATCCAGTGTCAGATGGGATCATGTCTGGTGAGCAGGCAGGGCTGAACCACATGACCCTGCACTGCTCCCGAAGCCAAAGAGCAAAGATTTCATGGCCATCGGGTCGCCACGTCAGGAAAAATAGCTGATGGGTTTAGGGCAAGTCTTTTTCTTTCTGTTTTCTGGCAAAAATAATAAATTCTTGCCCTTCCATTTACGACCCTGTCACCCTAGGATAGTCACTTAACCTTTCTGAGTGATTTCTCGCTTGTCGGAGGGGGAAAAACTATTTGAGCAGGTAGTTATGAGGATCAAATGGGCAGCATGGGTAAGTTTGGGCCGCTTGCTCTTCTCTAAAGTGCTAATCAAACACAGGAGTCACTTCTGGTTCACACTTCCCGAAGATCTTGCTGACTGATGGCCGGAGGACTAAACTTCCCACCTTTACAAAGATGCTTGTAACTATTCAAACTGTAGGCCCTAGACCGAGCTGTTGCATTTGGTGTCCCTAACCACCCTGGCTCTGAGGGTGGCTCTTAACTGTGGCTAGTGTGAAGTAGGATGTACCAAAAATGAACCAAGATTTTGAAAATTTGTTATAAAAATGTAAATTACCTTACTAATAAATTTTGTGTTGACCACATGTTCAACTGATAATATTTCAGATGCGTGGGATTAAAACAAATATATTATTAAAATTCAAAAAATGAATTCATCAATAAAAAAGGAATTTTATCTGTTTCTTCGTACTTACTTACAAACATTGCTACCAGAAGACCTAAGATTCCCTGCTGCTGCTGGTGTGCTGTTTCGATAGGATGGTATACATCTAGGCAATCTCCACACCCTGACCTAGTGTCTCTCTTCCGTCCTTTTTCCATGTCCAACAAGACAAGCTTAGCTACTCTTAGTCCTACTGAAAAAGCCACCTCCTCTCACAGTCTTCGTTGGGCCTGAGAGCTGAGGACCTCATTCCTCTGAATTTCCAAGACATGTTCCCAGGCCCTCTCATGTAGCACTTATTCCATCTTGCAAGACTGTGACTTATGCTCCCCCCCTCTCTTCCCTCCTTATGTGATCACAGACTCCCTTAGAGCAGTGCCTATGTCTAACTTTTGTTAATACCCACAACACCTAATATCCTAACATGCACACAGCAGATGCTGACACATTTAACTGGGTGAACAAGTGAATGAAAGATAGACTGACTGAAAAGAAATGAATACAGAATTCTTGCAGAAAGGAGGTCAGGAAAGAAATACTCAAGAACTCCATGTTGCCAGAGCTATTTCAAAGCATAGCAACTAGGACATTGTCTAAACACCTTGATTCCTCAGAATTAAGGAAGTAACTCCATCAGATGAGAGTAAGACTTTTTCATAAAAATGATCATTTTCCCAAACATGAACATTCTTAACTCACTGTTAAGGATGGCAGGACAAGTACTTAAACATTTGGGGGGGAAAATGTTATGCAGCTCAGTTTTTAAATTTTTATTTGTTCCAAAGGAAATGCTAATTTTTTAAAATTTTGAGTCTCTGTTCTTGGGAGTGAGATATATAAAAAATTAATAATAATAAAAGAAACACTAACTGCTTCACCATAATCTAGGAGACCCTGCTGTCAAAACCAGGATAGATTAGTGGAATACCACCATTTTCTTGGAGTTCTTCAGGAGTGCTATTTACCTGTGGGGGAGGTGGGGGGTGAAAAACAGCTTCTTTAATTGCAAGGGGCAATGGTGGTGGAGAAAGAATTTCTCTTTAAGGTAGAATCAATCTCAGGTGGAAAAGCAAGTATCTTGGCCCAAGCCTGGTGTTTAATCTTCTATGGAAACTCCAGAATCTTCTCTAAAGCTCGACTTCAGAGCTCTCAATAGTCCTTAGAACATTCGGACTTTTTGCTAAGCTCTTGGGAAGATAAATTCAAGACAAATTTCCCAAGAGGAAATTAAAACTAATCTTAAGAGATGTGAGGCCTTTTCAGAACAAGATATTTGAATCAATTTTCTCTACTGTCTTTTCCTTCAGCAGCAACAGACTCAAAATTTCCTAAGATGCTCTTAACTTACAGCCATTTCGATGAAAGATTTAAAAATGGGGGCCAGAAGAAAGCATTCAGAGAAGCTAGCTGCTAAAACCCTGAGCTCATGGGAGCAAATCTCCTATTTTAGGAGTCATGTTTCAGGTCAATGGCCCAAACAAACGAAACACATATAACTAAAAGCAAAACCCTTCCTTGGTTTCCAAGACTGGAGTGTGCCTACTCAATGCTCAATCTTCTTGCCCTCTGGAGTCCACCAGGAATAAAGCTAGACACTGTGCTCTAATCCCTTCCCTCCACAGGGGTGGCCCAAAAGCACCTGCCATGCCCGGCTCCATTTTTCTTTGCTTTTGCTTCACTGAAGAGTGCCTAACAGAACTTCCAAACATTCTCCAGGGCCAGAGGCCAAGGAAAAGAAGCACCCAAGACAGTCTACTTTGGAACCAAAGGAAGCAGGGCCCCAATCCCATTTGTGAAAAATACCTCTAAAATGGACAATTCTACAGGCATGGTAAAAGCGAGGACTGAAAGCACACAAGTCTGGTGGCTCTTCATTCATGGGGCCTCATTAAAAAGCTGACACTCCACTACAATTAAGAGTAAACTCAACAGATATTTCAAGGAGCTCCCTTCAGATGCAGAACCCAACTACCCCAGCTGGAGCCAAGACTCAGCAGTCTCCTGGTCCCCAAATGCCCTCTGTGCCTCCTGGGTCAGCAGCAGTCCTGGAGCTTCTCCCAACCAAAACGGGGGAAATATGTAAATAAATCATTAGGGAGTCAGGCTATCAAGACAGATGGTCACTGAAAGGGAGATGACCCAGGCTTGGGGGTGAGATGACCCAGGCTTGGAGATAGTTAACCAGACAAGGCATGTCCCACGGGGCCCTGCTACTTAGCTTTTAAACAAGCTCAGAGAGGAAACTGGTGGCCTGTGCCAAAGGAGAAAATGGCCACTTTCTGCTAAACAGTCTCAAGGCTAAGGTTCTACCATTTAGAGGGTATTCCAAAAAAAGCGCTAGTCCGGAGGTGCAAAGGGCAGGGCACATCTGCAGAGGAAATAGTCACCTTAATTACCATGTCTAGAGAAAGTGCGATTTCATTACAGCTTCCAAAACTACCGCTCCAAAGAAGGAAACCAGAGAAGTGTTTTCAATTTGAAAGAGACTGGAAAGGAGAGGGTGAGAGCGACCCAACTCTCCCCTTCCTCCCGCAACTTTGGAACATAAGGTGTTTTCCCACCTCAAAGGATATTACCAAAACCCGTCAACAAGCCAAGGTCCGCTTTCAAACCTGTAGCCGTTACTTAAATGTCCCACTGTAGTTTCCGGCGCTGCAGCCCAAATAACTCCTTAAAAAACGCACAGGGAGAGCCTGCGGCAGCAGCGGCGCACCCCCCTCCCCCGCCCCACGCAACGTCCCCGGGATCGGTCCAAGGAGGGTGGAAAGGGGACGCATGACGCCACCGCGGGGCGGCCCCAGACCGGACGGCGGGCCTCAGACAGGGTCAGATGCTCCCGGTGCTCCAGCTGTAACTCAGGGGGCAATAAAACAAGGCTTTGGTTCCAGAAATTTCCGTCTGGGCCAGGTCTGGGTCAGACCCGCGACCAAAGAGGCCACCTCTAGCAGAACTGTTCGAAAAATGCCAGCCCTTAAAACCCTGGCCCCATCTCGAACTGTGCCTCTTTTCCGCACAATCTGGAAAGAAGCAACACCATCAGATCCTAAATAACTTAGGATCCGGGGTAACTTTCCTTTCTCCCCAAATCCCAAAGCCTCATCTCCAAGGCTCAAATCTTAAGGAGAGAGGTGGTCCTCAAGGACAAGTTAAGGAATACCAGTTTTTTAATTTGGGGTAGGGGGAAGGGAGGAGGATGTTAATAATGTGGCTGCGGTGTACCCGTGTGGGGTGAAACGGAACCAGATGCGGCTGATACATCTGGAAAATGGGGGAGGGGGTGTTGGGAGAGAAAAGACTCCGCAGAAAAATCTAAATGGGTTAATAGCTTCTAGGCCTAGAAAAGAGAATCAGGAGTCACCCCACCCTCTAAAAAGGTGTCTGACTGCCTTCATAGGATAGTGCTAGATGAACTCTGTCTACAACGTCAATAAATTCCTCTGCAAATAAGGGTAAGCTTCTCTCTTCTCCCAACCCCAAACATACGGGAGGGAGGATCGGGGTGGGAGGCAGAGAGGGGTCTGGGCCACATAAGCAACATGCATAGCTGACGACTGAACCGCACAGGACAAAACCCTCATCCCTTCCCCCACCACCTAGAGCCAGATAGGAACTTAACGTTCTTCTTCTCTCCTCCCACCCCCAATAATAGGGCTTAACATCACCCTCCCCTTCCCCAAACTTCCGATCCCGTCCCTTTCCGAGATAGACAAAGTAAAAGATAAGTCCCTCCAGAAAAGGGAATTCCTTTCTCACTCTCCGCCTAAGCAGATTCAGCCATTTGGTGACGACATCTCCTTAAAACCTATTCGAAGAGAATCTAACCTAACCCTCTACTTCCTTCGCTCTTCATGCCCCCCCATCCCCACCCCCGAACCCAGACTTTTCGGTAGGTGGGAAGGGACTTGGAAATATCCTGCATTTTTAGAGTTCCACCCAAAGCTACCTGCTGAATTGGGGTGAGTCCCGAAGAGTAGATTAAGAAGAGATGGAGTGAATGCAACACACACACACACACACACACACACACACACACACACACACACACACACACACACCCCGACACTTCGAAGCCCACTCCCGGCTCCTCCTAGTCTGAAGACACTGAGGCCGCTGCCGCCTTCGCCCCGGCCCTGTCCCCTCCCGGGACTCACCGCGGAGCCGCCGCCTGCTCGCCAGCTCCCCAGCGGAGTTGGCGGAAAAGTTGGGCGGCAGGAGAAGCGGCAGGACCAGCGCGGGGAGGGGGCGCAGAAGACAACGCGAGTGGAGGGAAGGGAGGGGGGAGACAAAAAAAGGGGGGGGCGCAGAGTGTGGGGGAGGGAGTCGGGAGGTGGAGGGGGGCGGGTAACCAGGGAGGCGCCGGACCCGACTGGGCTGCAGCAGGGGAAGCGCGCAGCCAGGAGCCTACAGCGCCGGGGGCCGCTCGGGACGCCAAGCCCGCCCCGGATCTGGGGGCGCAGCGGCTCTTACCTCACTTGGCGCTGCGATTCCGCCTCTGGAGAGTCCGCCGTGGCTTGTGCCGGCGGGCGGGCGCCCGCGACCCCGGCTCCGGCCCGCCGCCACCCGGCTCCACTCGGATTCTAGAGGGGCTGCGAGAGCCCCGCGGCCGGCGCTCGACTCCCGGTGGCGCTCGGTGTTCGGCGCCTCCAGCCCGGGCGGGAACAATGGAGCCGAAGCTGGTGCCCCGGAGGCGGGGCGGGGGGAGGGCTCCCGTCCGCCGCCCGGGGTCTCCAGACCCTGTGGCCCCCCTCTCCAGAACCGGGCGGCGGCGCCTCAAGCTTCTAGTCGACTGGACTCCATCGTGCTGCGGGGTCCCCGGCGCCTCGGCGTGTCCGACTGCAGCACTGGTACCGTGCGCCTGCGGGGCGCCCCTCGGACCCGAGAAAAGTCCTGGGTCTCCGCGGCTTTTCCAGCTGCGGCGCGCGCTCGCGGCCAGAGAAGGCGAGGTCGCCGCAATGCGCTAAGCAGACTCAGTCCTGTCCCGACGTTGCCGCCCAGCTCCGGGCACAGCCCGGGCTCCTCCGCGCGCTGCCGCTGACCCAGAGGACGGGCTCCCGCTCGCCGCCGCCCGCTGCCGAGGCCACCGCACTAGTGCCCGCAGGAGCGCTCCGAGCGCTGTGCGCCGGCGAGGCGCGAGGACTCGCTCTCACTCCCACCCGCGCTGGTCCCTCCCCCTCCTCCTCCCCCTGCAGCTGCCTGCTGGGCCTTGTAGTTCCTGAGCCGCGGCCGAGGAGAAGGGGGGAGCGGGCTGAAGTGGCCGGCGCTCTGCCGCTCCTTTCGGGCAATCTGGTCTCCTTTGGCGCGTGTGCCCCTCCGAGTTTCCTCCTTGGATGGCGCCGGAATTTCAGGTCGGGCGTATTAGCAGACTGGGGGGCGAAGTAGGGAGAAGCCGTAGCCCTGAGGTTGCACGCGGTAACATGGATTTTAGAGTCTATGTGGCTTGGGGAAAATGATTTTATCACTCTAAATCTCAATTTTCTGGTCTGTAAAGGGGGGATAACAGTAGTTTCCGTATAGAGCTGAGGATTATATGAAGGCCTGGCACGTGATGAACACTCAATAAATATAAACTGATTTTATTCATGAGACGATAGTCCACCCCTTCCCAGATCTTTCCCTTCCATATCAATTTGTCCAGCCCCTTAGTTTAGGTTTTGCGGGCCACAGGCATCCAGGCACTGTAAAGTCTGGGGAACCATTCTTGGTCTCCAGAAGTCTCCAGCCTGCCTGCAATGATTAAGAAGCAAAGAGAATGATGGGAGCTGGGGATTGTTGTTTGGAAATTAACCAGAGTGTACCAAAGTGGCCAAGATGCCCCTTTTTTTAGGTCCTTCCACAGGACCTGAGTCCATTCACAGAGTGCTATCATCTAGTGATTCCCTAATCCAAATGGACATGAGTCCTGTGGGGGGATGACTGAAAGACACAAAGTAGTGGACCTACTCGGACTTAGGAGTCAGGCTGTCCCAAGAAAAAGTCCAGAATTTGTATTTGTTCTTAGGTTCCCATGAGACCTTAGAGGTGAGGTGAGACCAGGCTGGGGGCGCTGCTCAGAAGGAATATATGCCACACTAGTTTTGAAAGTCATGCAATTGAAAAAAATCAGGACTTGTTTACCTATTTCTCTCCAGTTGCCTGGGACTCCCATGCAAGGTTGTCATGAGGATCAAATAAAATAATGGATGTCTAGTACACCAAAAAGTGTTAGACAAATAGAAGTCACTATATAAGTTAACTGTAGCATCTGTTCCCCACATCCACACAGAGGGCCATCTGATGTGGGATGCATGAATACTAAAGGAGATTATGCCACTCCCCCAATTTAAGGAGTGTCTTAAGTTATTTATTTGACCATCAGTGAAAGAATAGTGAATAGCAGGATCTCAGTAATGTTTGTTGACTGAAGAGTAAATATTAAATGAATATTTGAAGTGCAAGTGAGTAAATTAAAAGTGAAGTAGAAATTGTGAATGAATGAACTTCTGGCATTTTAAAATAGTGTTATTCCCCTTACAGATCTCTCTTTCTGCTTCAACCCTTCAGCGCTTCCTCTCTGTTTTATCCTCTGTCCTCCCCTCAAAGCTGCCTACATATCAGGCCACCTTGATTAAAATAATTCAGGTTGGGCCTCCCTGGTGGCCCAGCGGTTAAGCTGTGGAGCTGTGGGCAATGAGAGTTCGAAGCCCGGTGGGGGAGAATCCCACATGGTGCGCCAGACCTCTCCTGCCTCACCCGCTGCTCCCCTCAGCAGTGTATTTCTGATCTGCCTGTTCTGCTCCCCGCTCTGTCTCTGGTGAACCCTCTTGCCACCACACACCTCTGGTCTGTACCCCAGCTTGTATGTATAAATAAAATAAATCTTTAAAAAAAAATTCAGGCCTACAAGAAGACGCAACTCACTTGACCCCCTTGGTGAGATCTTTCCTGACAATCTCAGCCTTGCCAGTCTCTGCAACTCCTACTGACCTCAACTTGAGGCTTGACATAGCTTTGTTAGTTGTCTCTCTTGCTCTTTTTCTCTAGCTAACTTTTAAACTATTCTAAGGCAAGGATCATATCTATGTATCTGACCTCACTCAGGACGCTACTCAGAGGTATTTTATTCATGCTTGCTGTTGATGGATGGACTTGATGAGGGTAATAAGCATATTGGACCAGAGGAAGACATACAACTGAAGGGAATATGATTGGGAAGTTAAGTCATGGAAAATTCAGCACTTAATTTTAACACGCAACTACTGCTTCCCCATTTTATCACTACTAAAACAAGACATATCACCCTTCCTCTCTATGATTCTTTTAAGACAAGGAATTTTAAATCTAGCTTTTTAATCTTTGATTTGGAACCATGGTAGACATATTTTGAACCCAAAAGAGGAAGCTGAAGAATATGTCCTTGATTTAAGCAGAAAGAAAATGACCCAACTGCTGTTGGCATTGAGGGTGTAAACCTGCTGCTGAACATACTTCTCTGAAGATTTAGCAAGAAACCAAAATGAAAGCAAGTGGCCAACTTGATAGCTCCCTCTCTCCCAGTTCTCAGGGAAACAGCCAAAGGCAGTGTAATAGGGAAGGTGAGAAACCCAGAGACCGAATGGGCCATCCACAGACATGGCTCCTGAATAATTGAGAGCCGGCTGCTTTTATCCTTCCCGCCAGCTCCCCTTCGGTGCTTCTCCTTCCCCTCCTCTTCCTGAAATGCAGATCCTCCACACCAGGACAGCCCCCAGGAGGGAGGGCTCCCTAGTGGAGGGAGCGCATCCCCAGGGCAGCTCTGAGCAACTCCAGGCAACCGGGTCAGAAGACTGTCCTGCCTGCCTCTGTCCTGCTCTGAGGACTTCTGGCACCTTGCCGCCCCACACAGAAATGTAATCTTCCCTCTGAGATAACAAAGAGCTGGGAGGGTCAGGGAGGATTTGTAGGCCCCTTGCCCTGCCAGCTAGATGTCTGAAGGGGAGACAAAGGCCCTTACACTCCAGGACTTGATAAGGAGTTGGGGACCTGTTGCCTCATGGATCCATGGGAGGGGGGAACTGGTGCTGAATGAAACAGAGGGAAACAGAGCTCTCCCTAAAGCCTGATCATTTCTCTTTGTTTGGAACACTGCAGAAAATCCCTTCCCTCTTCCACCAGCCACTTGTGTCCTCAGAGTTCTAACACCCAGAAAGGGACTCCTCCCTATGCTTCTTCCCTAGTGCTCCTTTGCTCCATCTGAGTTTACTGATTTCAGGGCTCAGCTGTTCCCACAGGCAGCAACACCCCTACCACACTGGGGTGGTACTGCAGAGTTAACACCTCCCTGTTACAGAAAGGGGGTGGGGGGAGAGGGAGGCAGCATCTATACTGACATGGAATTGGGCCTTGGCGCTGCCCCAGGGCCTTTGGGAGTCCCTCAGAGGCCTGATGCTGACTGAGCACTGGTCCTGGAGGGGATCCAGAGGAGGGAACTGACTGGGTTTACTTCACAGAGTAGCTGTTCACAGGCCCCTGGGAGCAGGTGGGAGGCCAGACCCTTTACCCCAGGCCCCTGGAGTTAGGAACAGCAGTCAGTTACCATCTGGCTGCCATTTGGTGACCCCTGGCTGTTCTCAGAACCACTTCAGCATATCAGGGAAGGGAGATTCTTGTTTGGCTCAGTGTTTTTGTAAATAGCATTTCACTCTCTTACCAGCTGGGAGTGGAAAGAGAGCTGGCAGTAGTGGCAGCTCAGCTTGTGTCCCCGATGCAACACATAGGCCTTGAGCAGGGAGGATGGGTACTGCTCATGAGTGGAGCACTGGGCTGGGCACAGCGGGTCTGAAGAGGAGAGAGGTGAGCCTCAGTCTCTGGGAGGAGCTCACAGCCTTGTGGAGGAGACCAAACATTACAAGTAGTGTCGCCCCAGGGGTTCCTGCAGGGTATCTGGGGAGAAGAAACCAGAAAAGGAGACCCCCTGGGGAATGTGATGCCTGAATCTTAAATCATGAACAACAGGTGAAAATCTGCACACTCATCTGGGGTAATTGAGGTAAGCAAGGCTGGAGAGTGCAGGTGGCTGGGGAGCGGTGTGGATTCTTTGAAGCTCCTGTATTAACTGCATCTAAAGGGATGAACATAACCTCTGGGCTCAAACAGATCTTGGGGTTGGTCCTGATTTGGCCACTTCTTTCTGGACTTGATCTTGGCCAAGGCCCCTAACTATCCATTTCCTCACTGGTGAAATGAAGATAACAATGGGACGTGTTTTTCACAGGACTGTTGAAAGGGTAAAGTGAGTCCATTCATGGAACGCACTTGACACACAGTATGTACTCAAATGGTAGTTGTTATATTTTAGCTGAGGAACACTCCTTTGACTAAAGACACTTTTTTTGGTGTCTGTTTTCTAGGTTTTTTTTCATAGTGTTACTATCCATTCACCACCATCATCCTTCAGATTCTTTGTCTCCCAAGACCAGTTGCAGAAAAGGATATCTTTTCCCCACTCATTTCCCCCTTCCTTACTGTTATGCAATCTCCCCTCCCACCCCCCAAGACAAGAAGCCCTTTTTGTGATAGGTTTTACTGGGAAATCAAAAGAAAACCACAAGACCACAAATGGAAAAGCTAACAAGGCTTATAAACCCCCAGCGGATCCTAACAACCTTGGTCCCTGGTTTAGATGTGAGACTCCCTTCAGAATGCTCATTGCCAACCAGCTGACCTTTTGTCCATTTTCTTCTGAGCTCCCAAAATTCTTCCTCTTTCTGGCCCCAACTTACAACTCCTTTCCCAGTAAAAGTCACTCATCCAAAGCACTGTGCTGGGGACTAGGAGGTGGCAGTGGAGGTAGGAAGCAGAACAGTGGACTATTTGCATTTCTGAGGACTCCCCAGGATAGAGGACCTGGTTCCTTAGGCTTCTGCCCTGCCAGGGGCAAAGATCAAAGTTTCAGAGTTAGACTGGAATACTTAAGGACTCAACTTTGAAGTGGATTCCATCCAGGGATATGCTAACAAAGGTGCAGATGACTTCTCTTGTGTTATTAGGAACTTTTGGTGATACAGGGATGGGCCACATCAAAGATGAAAAGAATTTAAAGATAGTGTTCTAACAGATTAAGAAAGATGGAAGTGCATTTTAAGACTTCTGTATTATTTTTTTCTGAAGGGATGAAAGCAGGAAAGAAAAAGGTGTTGGTGAGGGTGTGGGGAAACAAACACCCAAAATGATTATTGGTGGGAGGGCTGATCAGAGAGCCTCTTGGGAGCCATTTGATAATATTTATCAACATTTCATAGGTACCCTACATAATACTCTTAGACCCAATAATTCTTCTAGGAATTTACTATAACAGATATCTTTGTATAGAGACTGTATGTATATTTTATGCATATATGGACACAGACTGTACATAGCGCTATCTCTCTATCTACGTATCTACAATGATAATCATTGTAGCATTGTTTGTGGTTGCAAAACACTGAAAACAATGTACTTTTCATTATCTGATTGGTCGATAGGGGATTAAGTAAAATAAATCATGGTACATGGGTAATTGCAAAATTGCACATCCGTTAGAAGGAATAAGATGGATCTATTTGTACTAATATGAAGTGGAAAGAGCAAGAAGTTTTGTACTGTGTATTTAAGAGATCATTTGTATTTAAAAATCAGGGCGCATATACACATGTACAGATATCATTATGCATATCTGCTAACCTGTATGTAGATTATCAGGAAGGAAACTCAAATATACACAACTGGTAAATTAAATAACTTGGGCAACAGGGAGGGAAAGGGGAGATTTAAACTATGACACCACCTTCTTCAAATTGCACACAAGTATCTTGGCCCTGACCATGTCCTACTTTCACAGTCACCAAAATAACAATGGTAATAATATCAATAACACTAATGGCACCTTTAGAAAAGCAAACACACATTCAGTGTGATGATTTTATCTTTAGTCTAGAAGAGAGATCATGAAGAAATGCCCTGCCAGATCCAAGAACATTTGGACAACATTTAAGTGTTTACTCTAAGGCCTGCACAAGACACTCCTAAACCCCTGATATATCAGGACCACAAACACTTCATCTGAAACGAAAGAGAGACAACATGAAAACCTATCTTTAGAATCTCAGATGCTGCTGCTTTGGGTTCAGGAGAGGCTGGAGACCTCTCTGACCTTAAGTCTTTCCTGAAACTTACCTCCTTCCATACCGGTCAGTGCAGAGTCCTGCAAAGCGCGTCCGTGAGGCCTACCCCAGCCAGAAGGCACAAGTGTCCTGTAGCCCTTGTGTGATCTGGGCAGCAGCTGCAGGGGGTCTGTAGGCATTTCTTTGCCAGATCAGCTGGGGTGGATTTTCTTTTTAGAAAGCACTCTCAATGGGTGCTAGGTTTGCTTATGTCTTCATCTTCCAGGAAGTTTTACTAAGGCTAAATAGTGGCTAATAATTCACTGTTGTGTTCCTAAAGTCACTGGTTGATAAGCTTCCGAACATGTGAGCTTATTTTCTAAAAAATATTTAGAAAATACAAATCGCAGACTTGATCTCTTGGATTAAGGCTTTTTTTAAAAGATGTTTTCTTTTGAGACCATAATAGCTAATATTTAATGAAAGCTTACAGTGAGCGGGCACCGTGCTAAACATCTTAAGACAGGTTATCTTATTTAAACCTCATGACAATGAGGTAGATACCATTTGTTAGCCCTCATGTCAGAGGTGAGGAAACTGAGGCTTAAAGAAGCTACATAGACCCAAAAGTGAGAAAGGAAGGAAGGCCACAAATCCAAAGAGTCTGACCCAGAGCCTTCATTGCCAGCCATTTTACTTTGGGAAAGAGGCTGCTCTTGATTAACAGTATCTACAGCAGAGAATTTAAAACCACTCTCTTTAAAAATTCAATTATTCAAAGAAAGTTTAAGCCACACTAAACATAATTGGAATAGTTTGAGTGTGTGTTTTAAAGAGAACTTGTTACTACTCTGCTGGAATCAACACCAGGGCCATTTTTCTAAAATAGTTCTGCCTTGGATCTTGAGAGTGTATGTGTGTGTGTGTGTGTGTGTGTGTGTGTGCGCGCGCGCACGCGTGCTTGTTGAAGGTAGAGAGTGGGCTGGTAGGAGAAAAAAGCTGAAATCTGACACCTTTGGGCTTAAGACTCCGTGTCACTTGGAGGTGTCACTAGGTTTCGGAATCACCCTGTCGGCTTAAGTTCAACTGGTCCTGTTGGAGGTGGTGTTCAGGAATTATGAGTTTAATGCAGGGGCTAGTAAAAACATGAAAGGCATTTTTCAGGAGACTCAACCATTCAGTGCAGAAACTGTATTTTAAGTAATCATATCTCTGTTATGAATAGGCCCACGGAGAACTGAGATGGAAAGAACCATTCAAATCAAATGTGCTTTCTGCCAGGTATGTTTCAAGTTTATTTTTCACTTTGATCTTTTTCCATTACATGTCCTTCCCCTGCCCCCCCAGCCCCTCTTTATCATATCATCTCCTTCTGTCTGTCTTTCAGAGTTTTGAGAAGTGTAAGGGACTGTATTCTGATGAGTGAAATGGTTTGCTCTTTTACTTCACTGTCAGCTTTGCTTCATCAGAAACTTTATTATTTGTACCTCCATGAAAGACCCCAGAACTAGCCTTTCCACCCGCCACCTCCCTCTTCCGAGGAGTATGTCAGACTAGTTGCCCAAATCAGTGCTGTGCTTAGTACTATGGCTCTAAACCAAGGTTTTATTTATATTTGTTTATTTTTAAAGATTTATTTATTTTTGTGTAGAAGAACTGGGGTGTAGGCCAGAGGTATGGGGAGGGGGTGTGAGAGGACTCATCAGAGACAGAGTGGGGGCAAAACAGGCAAATCTACTGAAATACACTACTGAGGGGAGCAGCAGGCGCGACTGGAGAGTTCGGCTGCGCCATGCGGGTCAGCTCCCTGGCCAGGATCGAACTTGTGCTGCAGTGGCTGCTGATAGCTTCATAGTGCTGAGACTTAACCCCTTGTGCCACCAGGGAGGCCCTAAACCAAGGTTTTAAATGCAGTAAGCCATCAAGGAGAAAGTTTGTCATGGCACAAAGTTGAATATGGAGATGAAGGAAGAGAATAAACCAGAAGATTAGCACCTGGCTCATACTTCATGTCCCTATCTTTCACCTGGCAATCAGCATGGAAGATGCCAAGTCCTCTCTCAGTGACTTAATGGAGACTCCAGGAGACCTGCTGGGCCTCTGCTCTGTGACTTCTTCCTTCCTGCACTTCTAGTGATGCTCTGGGAAGGGAACCAGGACATTTGATGATGTTTATTTCTACAGATTCTCCACTCCCTTTTTTCCTTCCAGATCAGATTATCATGGGTTTGGGGCATCAAAAAACAGAGTATTGGTGACAGGGAGGATGTTGCTGGTGAACACACTGGGACAACTAACGCAAGGCTGACTTCATCCAGACAGTGGTATGCATCGCCCCACTGGCAGGAGGTGCTCCATCCTGGATGGGTGAGCAGTTATGCCCTCTGCCTGTCCTACTTTTTCTGCTTCTGCTTCCAGGGGCTTTTTGTTTAAACAGTAAAGCTCACTGGATTTAAGTGTAAGTTTCGTTAGCTTTGATAAAAATTACAGACCAGAGACCTCCTTAGCCATTGGTTTCACTGACTTTCCAGTGTTCCCTTGGGTCTAGGTAAGCATTGATCTGTCCAGCATATGATTTTCTTTTGTCACCTTGGCAAGTTTAGCAGCCTCTCTGTGTCTCAATTTCCTGAACTGTGAAGTGGGCATATAGAGATGTGAGGATGTCAAAAAACAATCCATTTTATGTGTTGTGACCTAGTGCCTGACATGTAGTAAGTGCTCATTTAATGTGGGCTGCCTTTACCTGAGCTACTGGGCCATGTCCAGAAGTCGCAATCAACAAGAAGGCCTGAACAATGTTCTAGCTTGAAATTCAGACATTTGTGTGTTTTGTGGTGTGGGGATTAGGGAGAGGGTTGTTGGTGGTGTCAGGCTCACCACCCCAGGGAGCTATTCTTTTTTTTTTTTTTTAAGATTTATTTATTTATGTATACAAGAACTGGGGTGTAGGTCATAGGTGTGGGGGCTAAGAGGATTCACCAGATTGAGAGTGGGGAGCAAAACAGGCAGATAGACTGAAATACACTGCTGAGGGGAGCAGCAGGTAGGACAGGAGAGGTCTGCTGTGCCACATGGGTTATCTCCCTGACAGTGCTGCAGTGGCTGCTGATAGTTTCATAGTACTGAGACTTAACCCTTTGTGCCACCAGGGAGGCCCTCCAGGGAGCTATTCTAAAGCTATAAGTCACCAAGATTTATCCCATTTCAGGTCTAAAGAAGCAAGGGGTTTCTAACTCTCATTTACCAATATCAGTGGTCTTCATTGTCCTCCTACCCCAACTCTCCCCCAGCAATTCATGCAAAATGCTCCTTCTCACAACACACATTTTTTTTGAAAAACAGGTATCAAAGAAAAAGTGATTGTGGCAGAGAAAAAACAGTGAGCAACCAAGGAGGATGAAACAGATTAATGAGCCTCAAATTCCTCTTTCTCCATAGCCTCCTTGACAGCCAACCTCTTTCTCTCTCTCTCTTTCTCTCTCTCTCCTTCCTCCCTCCCTCCCTCCCTCTTTCTCTCTCCACCCATCCCCTCAGATTCTCCTTCTTTGTACTTCACAGCTAGATTTTAAATGAACACTGTAAAGCTAAAGATTTATGAAGTATCCACAATATTCCCAGCCCTCTGCCCACCTCTCTCCTGGAGAGAAATTACTATCTTTCTTCTTTCAGAAGGCCCCTTTCAAGCCCTCCTTTATTGTACTACCCCTTTTTTCTGGGGCTCCACTAGTGAGCTAGGAAGGACCCTGAGTATTTCCTGACCACATCTTGTAAAACTCAGAGCTCCACGATCCCCATTCATCAAGGCCCACTTTCCGTCAGCTCTGGCCCCCGCAGAATGGAGCGCTGGTGGGAGTGAAGGCTGAGGGTGACACAGCCTGGCAGTGGCACCCACCAACCTCCCCAGCAGGACCTCTTACCAACTGATGGGCAGCCTCAAGCCAGCCAGTCGAGCTGCAGGGGGGGGCACCCATGGTGGGGCAGCTGAACATGGCCCTTTCACTGTATATGAGGAAGTGAGAGAGAGAAGCAAACATACTCCTCTGTGCACTTTCTGGATCTGACCTTCCCAATTCTTAACAGCAAAGAAAACAGCTGTCTTACTCATGTGGGGGGTTGGGGGGGACTTTGAAAGAATCTGGGAGAATGGCAGTACTTACAATGAACTCACAGATGCTTTTTGTTTTCTTTTGTTTTTAAATATTTATTTATTTATACATACAAGCTGGGGTACAGGCCAGAGGTGTGGGGTGGCGAGAGGGTTCACCAGAGACAGAGCGGGGAGCAGAACAGGCAGATCAGAAATACACTGCTGAGGGGAGCAGCGGGCCAGGCAGGAGAGGTCTGCCACACCATGTGGGATTCTCCCTGGCTGGGCGTCGAACTCGCGTTGCTGCTGCCGACAGCTCCACAGCGCAGCACTTAACCGCTGCGCCACCAGGGAGGCCCTGCTTTTTGTTTTCAGTCACTAAACTTTGCTGACTCCCCCAAACTCACAGCGGCAACAGGGGAAACATGATTTAAAAGTAGCCTCCTTGGGGTGGGGAGGAGGAGGATGGCATGGAAGAAGGGCTGTTCAACTCTAAGATCCTGGAATCGGGGGCAGCATGGCAGAGTGAAGGGTGATTTTGTGACTAAGAGGGTATGCTAGGATGAAGAAAAGAGATGGAGGTTGTGGAGGAGGAGAAGGTCAAAAGGGAACAGGGGAACTAAAGGAACTAAAAGACAAAAGATGACAAGAAAGAAAAAGAGGGGCGAGAAACATGGGAGAATTAGAGAGGAGGTTCCCACACAGCCACTTTCGTTCCATGAAGAGAGACCTATTCAGGGAGCCTCTGCCGACTGGCCATTGTGGGATTCCAGAAGGGCCTCATTAGGGCCTATCACATGGCCTGCATTGTCTCCAGACAGCACTTGTGCTAGGCAGTCCCAGCAAGGTCTGTGCAGTCAGGGCAGCTGTCAGTCTTCTGGGCCAGACTGGGGGATGTGTGAGGAGTTGCTCCCCAAGTTGTTTCTGTTACCAAAATTACACATCTGCAGAAGAGTACCTCCCTTAGCCCAGGCTGATCTGGCGCTAAATTCCAGAACTTGTAGCCACCTTGAGGGGGGGCTGTGTCTTTTAAAATTGTGCACATACAAACTACTTTCATTTGTATGGACCCTAGATTCTCTGGACCTCAGAGTATGGAAGTTAACCTCAATGTATGTTAATGCAAGGACTTTACGTACGAGTGCTGTGAGGATATCCAAAATGGGTGAGATGCAGTTCTCTCCGGAGTGACTTGTTGACTGTACTGGAAGAGGGAAAGAAGGACCTCTCAGTTTTCTGCCTGCAATAACTCACCAGGACATGTGCTGGTGGCAAAACCTTGACAGGCAATTTCTTCTGCATCACAGGAAACAGGAGAAAATTGAAGGCTAAAGGGAATGATGATTTGCATTCTAGGTATCAGTCACCTGCACAGATCACCACAACCAGCATTCACTAAGTATCACTATGCTTCAGTGTCTGAAAAGCACCAAGTATGGGTCAGAGGGGATTTGGGAAACTGACCCAGTTTGGGATTCAAATCATGGAATCTTAGGAGATAAAAAAACACCTCCGGAGTCATCTCTTAATTTCCAAATTCTGGAATTGCTTTTCTTCCCTGATAAAGTTTTCAACAATCTGCAATAAGAAGGAAAAAGTAATATTATGTAGCAGATTTTCCATATTTCCTCATGGGATTGTCCTTAGTATTCTAAGATTATGTCCTATGTCCTTAATACTGAAATTGTAAGAGGGTGGTCCTCAGGAAAAGGGGAGTGTTCCAGGTTCCCTGCCCCACCCAAGGGAGGGTGGAGCTGAGCAGGAGAGATAAGAAGCTGCAGAAGGAGAGAAAAAAAAGGGCCAGAAGGAAGGAAGCAGGATGGAGAGCCAGAAGGTCAAGGAACGGAGAGACATGTGAAGAAGCTGCACTGGCCTGGACTGATTGAGACCGATGTGGGTGAGAGACCCATGGGGAGGTGACAATGGCAACATTAATCTTGATTTTATTTTGCTCTTTTCCTAACAGACTTGTCTGACTGTTTCTGACTCTTTTCTATGGGTCCCTGCCAGAAGTGTTTTAGACTTGTGGCAGGCTTTCGGGCCTTGCTTTGGGCCAATCCCATTTGGATGGACTTTTGCCCACGAAGTGATGGGTAACTTTGGGTGCTTAGTTTAGAAACTATTATTCTTTGTCTTTTCTGTATTACTACACTAATTGTATTAAAGTTTCTTTTCTACTTAAGGTCTTGCATGTTTTATCTTGATGTGGTAGATGGCAGAACCTATTTAAAAGAGGTTTGGGGGTTCTGGGGTGCCCCCTCCCTGCCCTGTAACAAAATGTGCTTTCTTTTTTAACTGATGGCAGTATTTTTTTAAAATACTATTATTCAGCAATATAAAAAGTTTGTCCCCAAAACTTTTTGTAAGTTGGATTGGTTGAAAATTTAGGAATCATTGTTCAGATCCAAACCCTCCCTGCTGTAGGTGAGAAAACAAAAACTGAGGCCCAACAAGCTCAGAGACTTGTCCCGGATCATGTGGCAGGTACGCAGTCTTTGCTATGCTGGTGATTTTGTGCAACCAAGCTAGCCTGTGAAGTGTATGGCAAACACTGCATGGTCCCTGGAGATGTGATGACCTCCCCTGCTCTCTGTGGGTCTGATTTCAGAACCTCAGGTCCTCTCTTCTAACCAACTGCACCAGCTCTCTGCATTTGCATCTTTGCTTAGTCCAATGGTCCCCCAGGCTGGTGTACCTCCTTTTCCTCATAAACCAGACATCAACCTGGTACTCCCCTCTATGACAGCTAACAGCTGGCTTCCTCTGCAAAGTTACCCCGAAAAGCATGAATGAAAGTCATGCTCAGCGGTGGTCCTCCATCCAACCTGCATCGGGGGTGCACTGTGCCATGCACTGGCTCATAAACTCCGTATTTAACCAGCTTAACTTTGTGTTCATCTGATCTAAATTAAACTTCCTGAGGGAAAAACCCATTTCTTTTCTTTGTTCCACCCCTTGGGCCTATTATCTATAACAATGCAGTGTACTCAGGTCTCAAGTCCATAAAGGTCAGGTGGGTTAAATAATATGGTAGATTAGAACTGGAGGGGGTGGGCAGAGAGAGAAGGTGGATGGGGGAAGTAGAAGTGGATAGTGCAGGGAGGGATTCTGGAGTCCACGCTTGAGAGAAGAGGAAAGCCCAGTCCTAACAAACCCTGGAGTTTCAAGAGACCCCTTTCTTCAGTTCCAGGATCAGGCTGCATTGGGAGACACCCAGGTTCTAACGTAACTGGACATGGAGGAGGCTATTTTAAGTGTCCACAAGTCAGAGAAAGGTTGGTTGAGAGTGGGGAGAGTTCCTTTGTATTCTGGAACTTTCCCAGTTTTTCCTCTCTGGCAGACTACTGAAATGAGGAGCGGATTCATCCAGTGCTCCAGCTCCAAAGCAAAAGCAACGATCTCACAATGATCCCGTTCCGCCCCCGGCCCCCCTCCCCATCGTTGTTACTGTCTGCTGTAACCACGGCCAGCTGTCTGTTTATGAGTCCTAACCAAGGAAGGTGGGGCTCAGACTAAAACAGAAGTTACATTTTGCCATGGGCAAAAAATTTTTTTTTTGTAAAGATGAACACAGAGCACTCCCAGCTCTGAGGCCTCATTCCTGGCCAGCTTAAAGGGCTCTCAGCCCAGTTTGCAGATCAATGAGGACTGAATAGATCATTCATCTTGAAATGAGGCCCATTCAGGCCTTTTTGCCAGTGGTAATCTCTCCCTTTTCTGCGGAGAGATTCTGCTAGATGCAGTCCAGTCCTTACTATCTCCTGGAGTAAAAAGTGTTCAGAGGGGGAAGGAGGAGAGAATACCCACTGCAGAGGAAACATTCATTATATCAGGAAAGAGCTTAATTTTGGAGGAACTTAAAGGCAGCAATTTGGTCAGAAGTCAAGGCTTGCAGCATTATATGAGTATGAGAAAATGTCATGTGTCCAAATTCAAGAATATAAAGGTTGTCCCGCCCCCATCCCCTCCCTGGCATGTAAGTCCCTATTCAAGACATTTATTTATCCTGGGTTTAGTACTAAAGGACAGTAGTCTGGATTTACAGAAATAAAAACCAAATTTTTTACATTCCACTGGCCATTAGGTAACAAGATGCAATGGGTTTTGGAATCAGGCAGTCTTTGGCTCACATTCTGAGGGAATTTGGTCAAGGTCACTGCTGTGATTTAGCTTCATGAGCTTAGACAATTGCCTAGTCTCTTTGAGACTCAGCTTCAATATGTTTAAAATGGAGAGGAAGAATAATATTACAGCTGGAGATAATGAAAAAGATTAAATCATGATAAGGCATCTGAAATCACAGTGCTTAGTAGGTTCTCAAAATTGCCTATTCCCTCCTGTTTTCTGTTACCTACTTGGCTATAATCAGACTTCTGGGGTGGAAAAAGCAAGCAGCTAATCCTCTGCCTTTAAAAGCTATATAAGGGCCTCCCTGGTGGCACAAGAGGTTAAGTCTCAGCACTATGAAGTCATCAGCAGCAACTGCAGCATGAGTTCGATCCCAGGCCAGGAGCTGACCCAATGGTGCAGCAGACTTCTGTCTCGCCCGCCGTTCCCCTCAGCAGTGTATTTCAGTCAATCTGCCTGTTCTGCTCCCCACTCTGTCTCTGGTGAATCCTCTCCCCCCTCCCCCCACACTTCTGACCTACACCCCAGCTTGGATACATAAATAAATAAATCTTTAAAAGAAAGCTATATAGACACCCTGTCATCATGTGCAATCCCCAGGCAGCTTAATGAATGCAGTCACCATTAGAACTCCAGCCACTAATCTGTTTAGAGGCAGTTTGGCCTGATGGGGATCCTAAAGGATCAGATCAAGACAGACTCTGTTTTTGGTCCACCTGGTCTTGGACATATCATTGACTCTCTGGATAGGGAGGGACTTTCAGTGCTGTGTCCTCTAACCACAAATCTGAAACTTCCCTCTCTCTCTCCCATACTCCCCCATCACTCACAAGTGGCTGTACAGCTTCTAAAGGGACAACTTACTATACCCAAATCATCTCACTACCCCTTTAGACAATTTTGACTGTGACAGTATTTTTTTTTTTTACTCCAGCAAAATACATCTTTCTGATATTTTTTCCTATTCATCAAAATTCTAACCCTGAGAACCACAGGATGACTTGCTCTCATTTGAATATGATAACTACATTTCCTCTTGTCCAGTCTCTTCTCTCCAGTCTTAGGTTCCTTTGCCATCCTAATTATCCTTCTCTGAACTCACCCCAATACAGTGAGTCTCAGTTCCCTCATTTTAATAGTTATTCCTAACTTATGAGATTGCAGTGAAGGTTTCATAATGAAATGCGTCCTTGGACCCAGGATGTACTAGATTAGTATTTGATGATGAATGGGTAGATGAAGCAGCTCTGTGTAAACAGTAGTAGTCAACTTGGGCCACTGCAATAAAGTCCTGGAGGGGTGGGTAAGGGGTTGGGTGGGGGATGGACTGGTGGTTAAACAACAGAAATGTCTTTTGTTACCATTCTGGAGGCTGGAAGTCTAAGATCAGGATATTGTTAGGTGGATTTCTTCTGAGGCCTCTCTTTGGCCTGCAGAATGCCACCTTTTCACTGTGTCCTCACATGGTAGACACTTGGTGCCTAATCTATTCTGATAAGGACAGTAGTCACATGGGATTAGATCCCATCCAAAAGGTGATATTGTTTTAACTTAATCACCTCTTTAAAGACCTTATCTCCAAATGTGATTACATTCTGAAGTATTGGGAGTTAGGACTTCAACATATGACACAATTTAGTCAGTAATTGTATTTATTGTAACCTCTTTAGAGATGGCATTTGTTTGCTTTGGAGAGTAGTAGGACCTTTTGTGTATGAGAAATGAGGTAGTGTAGGCCAGATTTAATAAATATGTATTCTTGAGTAGGCAATGTGCTTCAAATTACATCTTCCAAAAACCAAAATCCAAAGGAGAGGAAACCTGATTGGACAATAAACATAAGTGGATGTTCTCGATGTTAAGCCCATAATATATTACATCATTTTATACCCACTAGATTGGCAAACAATAAAGTCTGTTACTATCAAATGATGGTGAGAACTTCAAGGAACAAAAACTCTTCAAGCGGCTGTTGGGAATGTAAATTGGTAAACTACTTTGGAAACCATTTAGCAAATGAGTTTTGGACTGAAGTTATGTCTGCCCTCTGGCCCAGTGATATTCATATACATGTGTACCTGATGACAGGTAAAAGGAAGTTCAGAGCTGCAAAAATGGGAACTAACTCAGTGTTTATCACTGGGTATATTCACACAGTGGAATGGTAAGTAAGAACAAAAACCCTTGAGTTTAAGTTGTAAGCATCAGCATGATGAATCTGAGAAAAGGGTGCTAGTCACAGAAAATTGCATACAGTGTGGCCCCATTTAAAGTTTAAAACAAGGGCCTCCTTGGTGACACAGCGGTTAAGTGCTTTGCTGTGGAGCTGTCGGCAGCAGCGACACGAGTTTGACGCCGGCTGTGGAGATTCCCACATGGCGCGGCAGACCTCTCCTGCTGCTCCCGCTGCTCCCCTTTAGCAGTGTGTCTCAGTCACTCTGCCTGTTCTGCTCCCCACTGTATCTCTGGTGAGCCCTCCCACCACCCCACGCCTCTGACCTGTACCCCAGCCTGTATGCATAAATAAATAAATCTTAAAAAAAAAATCAAGTTCAAAACAAGTCAAATGAAATCATGTATTGTTTAAGCTGCAGATATCTGCGAAGTCTCGAGAGGCCAGAAGGGCAATGAGACTGAGGGAAGCTACTCCCTCTGTAGAAGCAAGGAGATCATGCAGGTAGTTACACCAGTGGTAATGGTCGATTCTTATTTTTGATGGTGGATCCACAGGGAAGAGTAATTTATTATTATACCTCAACATAGAATTCATTTCAGTTATTTTTTGGTCTCTGTGAAGTAATTCACATTTTAAAAGTTTTGAAAGTTCTAAAGGTAGAAAGAGGTATGTAGCAAAAGGCAACTAATATTTTTAGGTTTTTGTGCATTATTCAGAGATAATGTATACTGAAAGAGGCAATTTATACTGACTCCATTCAGAGATAAATTATATTTGACAACAAAGCATACATGCACATGTATACATACATGCATACACACATGTGCATGTCTTTGTATTTGATCGCCCCTCCTTTTTTGACAATGGCAGTTTTTCTGCAGGCTCCTTTAAAAAGGCACTATCATTAGATAATGAAAGTTCAGGGTAAGTAGAAAGTCTGAGAAAGAAGAAGATAAACTTCTCTACCTATCCTATAATTTGGATTAAAAAAAACCAAACCAGAGACACAATTGTCACAAAGACTTAAGAGAGTATCTGGATAGGAGGAATTCAGATACAAGCTGAGGCTGATGAGAAAGGAATTTGGACCTGGGGAGTGGAGTCTAGTGTTCCCAATTGACTCAACACAAGGGCAGAGGCAAGCAATTCCCCTTCTTGACAATGAGACCCTCTGACTTATCAGTGTCTCAGACAAACAACAGAGATGGGAAGAATAAGGAGAGCTAATGACCAAATCAAAGCAGGAAGTGAATACATCAAGAGGTAATAAAGCATCAACATCAAATATATGTCAAGCGCATGGCAGGAATGAAGGCAGACTGGCGAGCGGGAGCGAGTGGGAAGTGTCCCTGCATAGGCGCCAGGAGGAGAGGCGAAAGCTTGGCCTGCAGCTGGGAGTGGAGGACAAAGAGCCCACTGAGGTAGAAGGTGGGTGAGGGACACCAGGGAAGTACTAGGTTCAGATGGGGCCAACCTACTGAAGCTGCCAGTAGCTTAGTTGATCTGGGAAGACTTCCCAGAGGAAAAGGCTTTCAGGAGCAGCTTGAATGAGGAGAGAAACAGGTTGGTGAACAGATTGAGGGCGG
Source organism: Scalopus aquaticus (assembly GCA_004024925.1). Lineage (NCBI taxonomy): Eukaryota > Metazoa > Chordata > Mammalia > Eulipotyphla > Talpidae > Scalopus > Scalopus aquaticus. The sequence goes on from PVIJ01003536.1 coordinate 89,910, forward strand.
GAGTTTCAGGCATACTGCCGACCAACACTGGCAAAACTCCAAAAGAACACTTGGTTATCATCTTTCTGTTGTGTCTTCCACTCTCTTGTATTTCCTTAAAGATCCCAGAATCTGGGGGGTGTGGTAGGGAGGTGAGGGTTGGTTATATGATAAGCTGTTGAAAGTGGGTATGCACTAAAATGCAAATGAAGGCTATTGGGACTAGTTCTTGGTGCTGGGGGTGAGATGTAGATGTCTAGCGCCAGAGAATCAGTCTGGCAGCGACAGAGCCTAGTGGCTTGTTGTACAATCCCTGTGTGGGAATCAGCAGCATTAGGCTGTAGGCCCAGCTCAGATACTAACCTGCTCTGGGAACTAGGAAGGTCACAGAACCACATGCACCAGCTTTCCTCAAGGACAAGCTGGGGGAGTTGGGCTAACTGACCTGTAAGACACTGGTCTTTCAACTTGCTGACTGACAGCCTGAAGAAGCCAAGTCTCCCAGTTCAATGGAATTGAGTATTTCAATAGCCTCCAATACATAAACACCATTTAAAAAAAAAAAACCTTTTATCATGTTATATCACTAAATTGCATAAGAATCTTTTTTTTTAAGATTTATTTTATTTATGCATACAAGCTGGGGTGCAGGCCGGAGGTGTCGGGGTGGGGTGTGTGTGTGTGAGAGAGGATTCACCAGAGACAGAGTGGGGAGCAGAACAGGCAGATCTACTGAAACACACTGCTGAGGGGAGCAGCGGGCGAGACAGGAGAGGTCTGCTGCACCTTGTAGGAAGCTCCCTGGCTGGGGAATCGAACTCATGCTGCAGGGGCTCTGGATAGACTTACAGTGCTGCGACTTAACCCGTTGCGCCCCCGGGGAGGACCATAAACACCATTTTTAATAGTCATGTCTCCACGCACTTTACACATAGGTCTTTTCCCATGTATCATTTCATCTGCACCTCACAATGAGCTATGTGGCAGTTTGGGCAGGTACACAATTAGCCCCATTTTACAAGTGGGGAAACAGACAGATTAACTTGTTTAAGCTCCCTGTACTAGCTACTGGCTGGCACTGGATGAGCTGAGCCAGATCTCTAAGGCTCTCTATTACCTCTGCTACCCCCACTTGGATGTTGAGTGATGGTCAGAGCATGCCTCATGCTGGCATTGGGGAATGCCGGGTCCACCTTCCCAGCTTCAACTTCAAGGTCGTGCTGGGTCACTTTCACTTTGCTGTCACCCACCACTCCACTGGGCACTCCCCTGCTGTACTCGATGTGGGCAAGACACAGCATTTACTTCCACAAGGCAGTGCCATGAATCAGCACCCAGACCCCAGAGAACTGATCCTCCAGGCTCCTGAAGCGGTGGCAGCAGCCTGCCTGGCAGCCCCGGGGCGCTGGTTTGAGGGGAGTGTCCTTGCTTTTCTCTCAGTCTGGCTTCCTGTCTAGACATCTCGAATGGTCCACTGGATTTAGCATGCTGAGTTTGCCTGCCAGCTCTGTCAAACCCACACAGTTCAGTGCCCGGTGACTGCCTCCCCCTCACCAGCACCGAGTCCGAAGAGGATTGAGGCTAAGGAATTGTATAATGAAAGGACGCAGGGGAGGATAAAAATGACAACACCCTTCGAGGCAGCTCAGCATCCTGGAATCTGTCCTTTCTGAGCTCGCACAGGCACTCTCCCTCTCTCCCCCACACCTGGAAAGAATGGGTTGTCAAGGCAACTTCTTGTGGGCTCCAGTATTCAGAGTTCCATCAGTCCCTGCAGACCCTCTGAGGTCCCACCTAAGGAGAAGTCTGTCTCTTGGACTGGCTCCGGAGAGAAATAAGCAGAGACAACCTCTGGAATATCCAGCCTCCAGCAAGATTCTCCCCTTTTGGACCCACCCTGGCTGAACCTCCCACTTGAAGCCAGGCTGGAACATCAGGCCCAGGGCTGATGGGGTAAGGATGCCAGGGCGGTTTCTGAACAGCCCACGTGTTGCCTGCAGGTGGTTTCATCCACATGCCCTGACTCCTTGGTCACCCTGGACACAGAGTTTTCATAATAGAGAAGGTTGAGGTGCCACCCTCTCTTACGTGAGCAGGAAAAAGAAGTGATTTCAGCTGTATGGCTCTACTGTGAAGCTCAGTGACTTGAAGTCAAGAGGAAAACACCAGACAAATCCTTACTGAGGGACATTCTGCAAAATCCCTGACCAGTGCTGCTCTACACTGCGGAGGTCATCAAGCGCAGGGAAAGTTGGAGAAACTATTACAGCCAAGAGGAGCCTAAAGCCAATCCCAGCAACCACTGCTGGCATAGAATGAGCCTATTATTAACACTAGTAAGAACCAAGATGGTTCTTTCAATAAAATTGAAAGAACAGTTTTAGATGGACAGAAAAAAAGCAAACAAATAGAGAGGATGCCCATATATCCTTACTCTGTGTCCCCCACCATTAACATTTTACATTAGTTACATTTGTTAATGAGTCAATATCAACACATTCATATTATTTATTTAAGGTCCAAACTTCATTCAGATTTCCTTCAAGTTCTTTGTTCCAGAATCCCACATCACATTTGGGTTCTGCTGTTTCCTTAACCTCCTCTTGACTGTGATAATTTTCTCAGACTATCCTTGTTTTTGATGACTTGGGCAGTTTTGTGAATATTGGTCAGGTGTTTTATAGCATGCTCTCCACAGGCATTTGGCTGAAGTTTTTTTATGATTAGACTGAAGTTATGGATTTAGGGAGGAAGACCACAGAAGCCAAGTGCCATTTTTAGCGCATGCTATCAAGGGTATATGCTGTCAACATAACATCACTGCTCGTGTTGACCTTGATCACCTGGCTGGGATGGTGTTTGGTAGCATGCCCCACTGTCAGGTTGCTTTGGAACACATTTTTAAAATGTACATCTCAGGGCCTCCCTGGTGGCGCAGCGGTTAAGGGCTGCGCTGTGGAGCTGTCGGCAGTGGGGACACGAGTTCGATGCCCAGCCCGGGAGATTCCCACATGGTGCGGCAGACCTCTCCTGTCTCGCCCGCTGCTCCCCTCAGCAGCGTATTTCTGTTGATCTGCCTGTGCTATTCCCCACTCTGTCTCTGGTGAACTCTTTCGACTCCCCACATTCTGGCCTGTACCCCAGCTTGTAGGCATAAATAAATAAATCTTAAAAAAAAATAAAAATCTCTATTTAAAAAAAAATAATAAAATGTACATCTCTCATCTAATCATCTTTGGATCTTTGCACGACACTAAGTGTCTCTGGACCTTGACTGTAAAAGGAAGAGGTGGAACATCTCTGAGGTCCTAGCTCCAGATTTCTAAGTTTCACTCTATTACTACACTCTGAGCTACAGGGTAGAGCTGGCAGCCGTGAGACTGACCAGGGTAGCATTCAGCTTTCCCTAGAAATGCCACTCTCATAGAGCTGAGAGAAGGCTGGAATTGGACCCCCACTTTTCTGAGGGGTGGGCTGGGGGTCCAGCATTCCAGAAGCTCTACTTGTAAGCAAGCAAATGTTGATAGACTGAAGAACATAATAAATGCATTAGGAACTTTAATGCCTAGTTCTCTGCTAGGCATTAAAGGGGAAGAAGTGTTATAAGACATAATAAACAAAATTTAGAGTGAGGGACAAGATGAAAATTGATGAACAGTGAAATTACACATTCAGCTTGTCCTTGAACACCATCTCCTCTCTGAGGACTTTTCTGATTGTCTGACCCAAATATTTTGTCTTCCTGCTTTGAACTCTTCTAAGAGTCTATGTTAAAAAATGACATTTGCCTCCAAAAGATTGCTAGTAATAGCTCTTAGTTTATATGACTTGCCCTGGTAAACAGGGATTCTGTTGTTTACATCAGGGTGTTATCAGGAAATCTCACCAACTATGTGCTAAATAGGTCTAAATCTGAGACTTTGAGATTAAGTTATAGAGACAACAGATTTGCTGGGCCCTGAGAAGGGAGAGATCTTGGGCAGCTTCCTGGAGAAGGTGAGCCTGAAAGCATCGCTGAAGGACAAGTGGAGGTAAGAATGAGTTTAAAATCAGGTTCCTAACCTCAGTGCAACCAACCCTGGGACCAGACCCATAATGCACAGTTCTTGAAGGCTGCCTTCTCATGGAACTTTCCATGTTCCTACCTTTAAGTCTTAGCTCCCACCAGTCTCTCCACCTGAAATATTCTTTTCTTTTCCTTCCCTGATCACTCCAGCCTACAGTGACTTGGTCCCTTCAGTGACTCCAGACTAGCACATGTGATGCTTGGCGTATGGTAGACTGCCCTGGGTTGTGGGGTCACCTGTTACCTTCTCCTAGCAAGCTGAGTCTGGGTCTCAGGCTCCCTAGCTCACTTCTGACATATAGTGGATGTTCAGTCAATAGTGGCTGTTGAGTTCCTTGTTTTCACAGTCTTCAGGGGCTAAAACCTCTCCTCATCTGGCAGTTTATCAATCTCCAGTGCCAGTTGATTCTTCCTTTTGGGTTTGTGGGGCCTCTTGCATAGGAGGGAAGATGCTACAGAAAGGCCTGGGACTCCCACTTCCCCAGTCATTGCTCCTCAGAAGCCTGGGAACTTGTCTACTGTTGCTCTGCTAACACCCACAGAGTCTGTATCCTAGCAACTCTGGAAAGTTGCATCCCCAGCCTTTCATGAATGAGGAAAAGCTCCCTTCCGTGGCTCCAGAGGTAATACAGGATGTGAATATGTATGTGTGTGTATAACTATGTGTAAATGAGTGTGTGTGAGGGTGTGGGTGTTGCATGTGAGTATGTGGGCAGTGGGTTGGGGGTTTTTGTAGTATGTATGTGACTGTGGGTATGTATGGGTTGTGTTGCAGTGTTGCATATGTTTGGGTGTGTGTGTGGAAATCAGGGTCTGTGAGCATTTCTATGTATGTTATGAAAATATTGTAAGAGTATGTGTGTGCATTTATGTCTGTGAATGAGAGTGAGCATATGAATGAGTCTGGGTTGTATGTGGTATATGTGTGATGAAGGTGGGGATGCACAGATAGGTTGATGTGTGTGTGTGTGTGTGCAGATTGTGAGAATGTGTAGAGAGGGGTATAGAAATGTGGATTGTGTGTGTACATGTGAGCATGTGTGAGCAAGCATGTATGTGTGAGTTTTCCAGAATAATTCTGCTGGGAGACTCGGGACTTTATTTACCCCCATGATTAAAGACTATGGTTTTGGCCTTTCTTGACTGAGGTTGGTGAGAACCTGCATTCCCTCTTCTCCCAGCCCAAACCTCTCCCAAGAATCATCTCTGCTCCAGTGGTCCCGAGGGCATTTTTACAAGAGGTCAAGTTGCTCCAGCCTCCATAGTCCTGCTTGTATAGGTCAGGACCCTCCTCCTCATTTTGGTCCTGCCCTCTTCTAGCAAGGGCAGGACAACCTCGAAGGATGACAGACAATGTTTTCCCACTCCACCTAGGCCATGTTCCAAACCTTTGGATTCCCCCTGGCCCCCTAGTAGGAGATGAATTTGGCATCAGACACCAGATGACAAGAAACTGCTGACACAGGCCTGAGGTTGTGCAGGCCCTGCTGGGGTGATGGATGATGAGTTTCCAAGTGAAATCTAATAGAAAGTCCATGCATAATACATCTTTATGGGAGCAAATTCCAATTTGCATCCCATTAGGCCACGGAAGTCTCAAAGGCCCTGGAGTGCCACTCTTACCTTCCTTCTGAAAGAACTCAGAGCGTGGATGCTCTGCCAGCAGGGGTGGGATCCCGTGGGGGGCACAGGGCCTCAACCATAGGACCTGACGTCATGGAAGGGGTTGTGCCCACCGGAGTGCTGTCCCTGGGTGCTGTCCCCAGGCCTGGCTCGCGCAGCTCTTCTCATGTCTGTGCCTCCCTATGCTCTTCACAGGCAAGATCAAAGGAGAGCTGGTTTCCTGGGGCTGCTGTAATTTATAGTCACTGCCTTGCTGTAAGCCAAGAATATGGAGGGAAGTAAGGAGGGCCCCAGTTTCCAAAGAGTGGAAGGGGCCCACCTGGCAAAGGCAGTGAGAGGAGCACGGCTGAGTCTGATGATGTCACAGAGGGCTCTGAGCTGCAGATCTGTGAACCCACCTCAACCCCTGCTCTGCAAACCCCTTTCTACCCATGCACTTCTGTTTTTAAGTGTTATTAGTGACACATCATCGTTTTACAGCCTAGTCAATATTTCAGCAATATAGGATTCCTCCCCTTAGGTGTTAGTCACTGTAGCTCTCCCACCCCCAAAGCACCCAGGATCCCTTGCATTCTCTTCATCTCTTCCCCCGTTTCCATCCCTCCCTTGTTGGATTCCTCAGATCTCTGGTCAGTTTACAAGGGTTGGTTTTAAGGTTTGTCTTAGTTTAACCCTTTGTTTGGTTTCTCTATATTCCACATGTAAGTAACATCATCCAGCATTTATCTTTCTCTTTCTGGCTTATTTCACTTAGTATAATCCCTTCCAGCTCCATCTGTGTTGCTGCAATGCCATGAATTCATAATTTTTGACTGCTGAGTAGTATTCCTTGATCCACTCCTCTGTTAGGCTGCTTCCATTTAGGCTGTTTCCATATCTTGGCTATTGTAAACAGTGCTGCAATGAACATAGTGCAGATTTCCTTTGGATTTAGTGGTTTTGTGTTTGTCTTCCCATGCACTTAACCCCTTTGAGCCTCTGTTTCCTTATCTGTGTAGGAGATACTATTACCTGTCCTGCAGGGCTTTTGTGAATATGGGAAAGTACACTTGAGACTTCACAGGGTAACAGAACTGGGGGTGCTCTCTGGACTACCAGCTGCGGCAGCGGTGGGAGATGAGGGTGTGTGTGAAACTGTTAGAGATGGGAGGAGAAGGGGAAGATGGAATACGTTTCCTGGTCCTGGAGTCTAGAAATCTCAGTCTCCTGAGTCCTCTTCCATCAGGCCTCAGGCTTCTTCTGAAGGTTGGGGGGCAGGCTAGGTGCAGGCGGTGTGAGTCTAAGGGGTTGCAACCTAATCTGACATTGTGGTTTGGTTTTCCTTTCAGAGACAAAGGAGGATCATGGGGGAAGGAGGAAGGGGAGTCAGTGCAGTTATATTGGAGCTCTTTTAAGATATTTTAAGAGCAGAAAAGAATTCTGAAAAAAACTGGCAGAGGACCAGACTTGGGGGTGGGCATAACGAACTCTGGCTCAGTAGAGGAAGGCCCAAGCTCTGTGGCTATACAGCAAAGTGGGTAATTCCTTTTGACAGTAACTGGGGGTTCCCCAGAACCCCTTAAAAGGCATCAATGGCTTAGGACACAGGCCACACCCATTGTCTTCAAAGAGGTCTCCTCTTGGTCCTTAACCGTGAAAGGAATGAACCTGCAGGCTGGGGTCTCTGTGTCACAGGCCAAAGTCCTTCTGTGAGCACTGCCCAGTTCCTCTTTGACCCTCAGCCTAGCTGGCCATGGCTTTCAGTTTTCTCCACAACCCACTGCTGTCCTGCACGGAGGCCTCAGGGGTTCTGTGGCCCTTCCCTCTGGGTGGCCTGCAGATTGCACGCCATAGATCCAAACTCCCAAATTACTCCCTACAGTGCACGGAGAGGCACAGAGCTGTGATTAGGTGAGTCAGAGCCCAGGGCAGGGTCATCTTGAGGGATGTACGTGCCACGGGTGATGTGGCAGGGAGAGCAGGGGCTGCAAGGGAATGCCTAGCCTGTCAACTTTCAGGGCCAGGCACATGGTTCAGGGGGCAGGGTGAGTGGGGTGGAGGTTTAGCAATTGTCTGGTGCCATAGAGACCCAAGCGCTTGTGCGTTTTCCTCTCAGTAACAAGCATAGCACAGGGGGAGGAATGTGAAGTGTTGAAGGATGTCATCTGGACAATCACGATACACCCTGACGTGGAGGGACATGTCCAGTGGGGGCTGAATGTCCCAGTGTAGCTAACATGATGGACCTGGCCACAAAGACAGCCCTGGAGGCCCTGAAAGGCCCAGCTGGGCTTTAGTTTTCTTTTTTATAAAATGTTACTTTGGGTCCTTGAGAGAAATGGAAGAATTTCTCCCAATAAAATGGGAGGATAAAAAGCAAAAATATAAATTTCATCAAAGGCCTAATGGTGCTTTGAAAGTATGACATATACTTGAAATGTCAACTATATCATTCTATAAACATTTGTTTATATATAACTCAATCTAACAGTCCCCTCTGTGTTAGCCAATCCCCGTTGTGAAAATAATCTGTTGTTGGGACAGGGGTGTCATACTGAGGTGGCAGTTGTTTCGACGTGCTGCCTTTTGAATTGATGCCAAAGCATGTAAGGTCCTGATACCTGAAAGATGGGCAGTGTCTCTGAATGCCTCTCCAGTTTCCGAACGGAGCGCAAATTTTATCCCCGAGTTTCTCAGGTTCCACAGTTCCTCTAGAGTGCTTCTGCCAGGGACACACATTGTTTTCTCTTTTAAATAGGTTTTGTGATGTTTCCACCAAGACTTTTGTGCTTCTGTCAATAACTTCCACAGTGATTATTCATTTTCTCCAACAGACAGACTGTTTGCTCAGTTGGACAGGATTTGTTGATGTGCTGTTACAGCCCAATTCCAGTACATTTTGTGGTGGTTATTTTCCAAAGCATTCTTCAGTGTGTGCTATCGTATTGCACAATCCATTTATCAGCCCACATTTGAGGCTGACGGCTGCTGTGTAATCATTATATACCTGTTGCATGATCTGCGGCAGACAAGGTGCCTGCCCTCCAATTATACCTTCAATCATTTCCTCGGTTGGTTGTTATTGAGCAAGTTTTCATTTTTGATGTACCTGTCATAATGTTTAGTGGTGAATGCATGATCCCGGATCAACTAAACAAATTTTCAGTCCAGACCAAACACCTCACTTTATTTCAATCACAAGTCCAACTTTGCTTTTATCTGTGTGATTTTGCCTAAGCTCCTTCAATAGTTACTGGAAGGTGTTTCAGTTGTCCTGTTTACATTTGCTATTTGATCTCCCTCCCATTTAAAAATTATGATTAAAAAAAATTGGGGCCTCCCTGGTGGTGCAAGGGGTTCAGTCTCAGCACTATGAAGCTATCCACAGCCACTGCAGCACGAGTTCAACCCCAACCAGGGAGCTGACCCACATGGTGCAGCAGACCTCTCCTGTCTCATTCTCTGCTCCCTTCAGCAGTGTTTTTCAGTAGATCCATCTGTTCTGCTCCCTACTCTGTCTCTGGTGAATCCTCTCACCTGCCCCCTCCCTGTACCTCAGGCCTATACCCCAGCTCTTGTGTGCATAGTTAAGTGCAATAAATCTTTAAAAAATTATGATAAAATATACATAATATAAAATGTCACATCTTAGCCACTTTTAGGTGTGCAGTTCAGCGGTGTTAAATACATTTGTGATGTTCTACGGACACCATCATCCATTGTCTATAATTCTTTTCATCATCTAAAACTGAAAATCTATACTCATTAAGTACTACTCATTTACTCCTTCCCACATTCGTGGCAACCACCATTCTACTTCCTGTCTCTTTGAATTTGACAACTCTGAGTACCTCATATATGTGCAATCATACGGATTTGTCTTTTAGTGACTGACATTTCACTTAGCATAATGCCCTCAAGGTTCATCCACATTGCAGCATATGTCAGATTTTCCTTCCTCCTGGATCTTCTTTAAAAAATAGTTTTCTAACAGAGCTGGATGTTCAGTTTTCAGGTTTTAATGCAATGCTGCCGTAATTTTCACAGACCAACTAGGTTGCTATGATACTCACTGAAGACTTGCCTCATTTTGCAATCACGGAGCAGAATCTATTGTCAGTGTGAATTACTTCCTTTCCACCTGAGAAACAGGGAGGCTTTCCATAGGAGTTTTTCTACAGATAGTCACTCATTAACACTGATGTTCTATACAATGTCTGCATCAGACCATTTTATAGTATCCTGACTATGGTAGACACAACAAATGGCAACAATGGCCTAAATCTTCTTCCTTGTGTTGAGGAAAGTTCTTAATTTTTTTCATGAGAAATGGATGCTGTCATCAGCCTTTTTTTTTTTTTTTCACTCTTACTCATCTAGATAGGAACTATTGTATGTAAGTCAATGTGCCAAGTGCCAGGAATATAAGGAAAATAGAGCCCAGCCCCTCTTTCCATATCTCCTGAGGAAAATGGATAAGACATGTCAGTTGCTATACACACCTGTAAGCAGTTCATCTTACCCAAATTTGGAGTCCCAATAACTGTCATTTGGGAACCCCAAAGGCTACAAGTCCTTTTGGGCAAGGGCGAAATTTTTACTTTTTCCCCAATAAAACCTTCCACTTTTTTATGATTGGTGTCTTAAAATTTCTTCTTGTACTGAATTTTCAATCATCTAAATGAGTAGATTCTCTTTGGAGTGAGAGTGCGGGGATGTCAATATTGGGGGGGTTCTGTGTAATTGGGAAACGGTTTTCCTATATTATACTGCCATTTCCTATTTGTAAAATAAAAAAAGAAACTTGCTACTTTCAGAGTGCAAACTGGAGAAAGCACATCTCCCAGGAGGGTGGAGGGATGTAGCTCAGTGTCAGTTATTCTCAGGGGGAGGGAGGAGCACTTGGTCTTTATCACAAGTTGTTCTTTCACAATTTGCTTCCGTTTACATTTCTTCTTGGCAGGGCGCATCTGTACCGGGGAGCGTGGGGACCTGGCAGACCTGGCAGGTACACTGACTGAATTTGGAAATGAACAACCTTCTGGCAGGCTGGGGGGCCCAGGTCTGTGCTGCCTTGCCTGGCTTTGCAAAATGGAACCTTTGCCATCATCCTGTCTTTAAAGATGGGAGAAAGCACATGAACCATGGGTGCCTAGTCCCTTGGCTCTCGAAGGCAAAGGCAGTTTGATTTAGGGTAATAGCTGGGTTGGGGGTACCTAAAATCCAACCTGAATACAGAAAAGATTCCTTTGGAAAGGAGAGGCAGGCGGGGAATTGCAACCTTATCCCCTGGGACTCTGGCTCAGGAGCCAAGCCTCCAGGTTCAGTGAACCTGTTAGTAACATGAACTTGGTTGCCGTATTTCTCAGCCTGAGCTCATGCATTATTTACCTGGCATAAGTAAACCTGCTTCTCCCACTGTTGCTGGGGAAACCACTTTGATTTAGCCAGTTCTGTCTGCCTCTCCAATTAAAAGACCGCAGGGTGGGAGGGATGGAAGGGATGATCCCAGGCCCCTGAGGCTCAGGGTATGGATCAACGAAGGGAAGTCCCTGCATCCCCCTGGGGAGAGCCTGACCAGGAGTGTATGGCAAGTTCAGTTTCTGGAGCCCCGTGTCTTCCCCCTTCTCTGTTGCATCTCCTCTAAGAAGGTGGTATGTGTGTGTTGGGGGGCGGGGGGGGGGGCGAGGTGTAAGTTGCCACTTCCAAGGAGCAAGGTGTGCCTCTGCTGAGGCCCTGGTGAAGTCTCACACTGGCTGATTTCAGAGATATGGCATGGCATCGGTTTGTGTAGTGCAGAGGGAGGGAAGGAATCAAATTTCCCCAGAGGCTGTTTCCCAGGTGAATCAGCCTTGGGAAGCCAGCTCCATAAACCCAGATAAAGTGGTCCTCTTTCCTTCCAAATTCACTTTAGCTCATGTTTCCTAAGTGCCCTTGTGGACTGAATTGCTGGGGCTGCTGAGGAAGAACTTGGCATCAGGGGTTGGGATCCTGGATTCAAATCTCCATGCTTTTATTTATAATGTGAATTTGAGCAAATTATGTAATCTTTCTGACTCTCAGTTCCCCTGGTGTGGAAGATGGTCACTCTGTCCTCATTGAGGTTTTTTTTTTTTTTTAAAGATTTATTTATACATACAAGCTGGGGTGCAGGCCAGAGGCGTGGGGAGGCGAGAGGGTTCACCAGAGACAGAGCGGGCAGCAGAACAGGCAGATCAGAAATACACTGCTGAGGGGAGCAGCGGGCGAGGCAGGAGAGGTCTGCCGCGCCATGTGGGATTCTCCCCGGCCGGGCATCGAACTCACATCGCCGCTGCCGACAGCTCCACAGCGCAGCGCTCAACCGCTGCACCACCGGGGAGGCCCCATCATTGAGGGGGTTTATGCAGGTTGTCCCACCAATGACCTGGGAACGCTGTCCATGCCCAGGCTCTGTGATGTGGGGTGAGGGGCAGACCTGGACTGCCTGTTCTCTTTCTTGCCAGAAGATTCAGACATCATGCCTGGCTCCCTTCCTCCTTTACTGCATATTGATTTTTCCTTTCCTCCCTTTGTTCTATTTGTGGCTTCTTGGCCTCTCACAATTACATTATTTCTTCAGAAGTGCACCGGCTGAGGAGGTCAGTGTGTGAGCATCAGGGGCCAGTCCCTGCTCTGTGCCCACTGGCCTGTGCAGCTCTCCTGCCCACCACCTCCTTGCTTCTCCTCGCTGGAACAGTATGGGGGAGGGGAAGGTACGGGGGCGAGACAGGGCTTCCCTGTCCTTCAAGACCCTCTCCCTGCTTTTACAGTGAGGGAGCTGCCATTTGTCAGGTGAGTGTGGAGGTGCCACAGACCCAAGATATGTTAAGAAGATGCATCAAGAAATATTTAGACAACAACACTGACTGTTGATGAACTTTGATTTTTCCCCCCCGCAGGAAATCACAATGAGATACTATATTAAAAGGGGGGAAAAAATCCCCATTTTGTAGGTATCACTAACATCACTGTTTTTAGCAACATCCTTCTAGATTTTCTCTTGTTCTCCTGGGACTATTTTGTTATTTCCAAGCTCATGTTTAAGTCTGTACTTAGCTTCTACTGAGACTAGAACATAGGTGTTAATTACCTCTTTAACATTTCTGCTTTTACACTAGGTGCTAAAGATCCCCAAATGACTTCATTTCTCTCCACTTAAGCCAGTTCACCTGTTCCAGACCTCTGCCCTGTTTCTGAAATGCCTGATATGGTCAGGAAATCAACATGTGTCATTGCACCTGCCCCCAGCAATTGACTTCATCCATCCAGAACTGTTCCCATGGGGTGGATGCCCCAAACTGGCTTCTTAAAGAGACTTCTAATTTCCTCCAAAGTAAATGATAAATCAACAAATAAAACACAGCCACAGCCACCTCACCAACCTTCTCTGGCTGCAGGAAATCTTCTGTGAGGAATAAGGAGGACTTCCTCCTGAGAAGGGGCCAGTCCAAGAAGAGCAGAAAGAAGAGTGTTCTAGTCCAGTGACTTTTAGAATTTTGTGTGCATCAGGGGCTCCTCGGTGGCGTAGCAGTTAGGCTCTGCGCTGTGGAGCTGTCGGCAGTGGCGACGCGAGTTCAACACCCGCCGAGGAGATTCCCACATGGCGCGACAGACCTCTCCTGCCTCGCCCGCTGCTCCCCTCAGCAGTGTATTTCTGATCTGCCTGTTCTGCTCCCTACTCTGTCTCTGGTGAACCCTCTCGCTGCCCCACACCTCTGGTCTGTGTCCCAGCTTGTATGCATAAATAAATAAATCTTTTTTTTTTTGGGGGGGGTACAAGCCAGAGCTGAAGGGCGGCGAGAGGGTTCACCAGAGACAGAGCGGGTAGCAGAACAGGCAGATCAGAAATACACTGCTGAGGGGAGCAGCGGGCGAGGCAGGAGAGGTCTGCCACACCATGTGGGATTCTCCCCGGCCGGGCGTCGAACTCGCGCCGCCGCTGCCCACAGCTCCACAGCGCAGAGCTCAACCGCTGCGCCACCGGGGAGGCCCATAAATAAATAAATCTTAAAAAAAAAAAAAGAATTTTGTGTGCATCAGAACACACTGATTCCTGGGCCCACCTCTAGGGTTTCTGGTTCTAGAGGGCACCAGGTGAAGTCAAAGAATTTGCTTTTCCAAAAAGTTCCCAGAAGACACTGATATTTCCAGATCAGAGACCACTGTTCAAGACAGAGGGAAGAAACAGAGAAGAGCATGATGGATTCGAGGATGAGAAGGGTCTGCAGGCTGAGGTGAGACCCTGCAGTGAAGACAAACAGGTTGCCGACTGGATTTGCTTTTATGTTAGTGACCACAGGGTAAGTCTTCGAAGCTTAGAACCCCAGTGTTTCCACAGCACTGAGACCAGACTAGACACTGTATAAACTTTATTATGTAGCCAACACTGTAATAAGCTCCTTATAAGTATTAACTCATTTAATCCTCCTAATGACCCTGTCAAGTAGTAACTATTATAATCCCATTTTACAGATGAGAAACACTAAGTCATCAGAAAAGTAATGTAACTTGCCTGGAGTTGCCTCACCAGGCAATAACAGTCTGGCTGCTAAGGCCAGAGTTGAGGCCTTTGTCTCCTCTGATCCATGCTGTCATTTTTATAAGTGAGTAAATAACCTTGATGGACAGCTGGGTCAGACATGTTTATCATTGCCATTTTAAAATGAGCAAAACAAGGCTCAGAAAGGTAACTGGTCACAGGTGGAAGGAGAGTGTGACTTAGATCTCTTGATTGCAGAGCTCAAGTTCTCGTCACAAAACTGGGCTGCCAGTGAACCACAGATGCTCATTGAGAATCTCCCCTGTGCCCAGTGCTGAACTAGGTGGACAAAGAAGTCTGCCAAAACAGAGAAGGCTCCGCCTGGCAGGTGTGAGGGCCAGGCTGGTACCCTGCAAAGATGGTGTTGATAGCTTTGTTCTCATCATGGGCGTCCTGTCAGCGGCCTCTCTCCCTCTCTCCCTCCCTCCCTCTCTGGACTGTGCTAGGGCAGCAGCTGGGTTCCTGGCCCTGGAGGTGCCAAGAGGATCAGTCATTCAAAAAGCTACAGTTCAGTCTTCAGTCATAGAGACAGATACAGTCCTTCTCCCCAGGGAGTGAAAGTGGATACCGTAAACATTTTGGGTTTTATCTTTGATCTGGTGGGTCATCAGAGCTACTTTTCCCCCCAGGTAGAGTTACCAAAAGAAGTCTGACCTGGGGCTCTGGAAAGTGCCCTGCTGAGCAGATGGTGCAGATGGGGGTGGGGGAGGCTGTAAGACACACATGTAGGCAGGTCTGAGGAAGGAGTCCAACAATTACCCCCGAACCTGGAACCCAGACACCAAATTCCAGGCTTCAGGGAAATTTCCAGGTTTCAGAGAAGTTCCTGGGACAGGGGGTGAGAGGTATGGGTGGGGGGTGGGGGCAGTAGTAGCTTTTGGTCTTTAGCTTTAAAAACAGTTCCTGAATAGATATGGGAAAATCATAACATGCATACTTTTAAAAGCTCCAGATACCCTTAAAGGAACTGTATGTAAAAGCTAGTGTCAGAGCCCGAGTGTGAGAGATTGATGGCATGTCCAGGCCTGTGTGCTTTTTTCTCTTCTAATCTACTACTTTTGATTTGGGGTCCTTTCCCTGGCTATTGCAGTAAATCAGAGTTCTACTCAAGAAGGTGGTTATGTTTGAGCTAACATTTACCACTGAAAGTGGCGTCTCCTATTGTTTCCATTGCTGGTAATGCTGTTACCGGTTTTTGCTCTGGGAACTCCTACTCATCCTTCAAGGCCTTGTTCAAATTCCACCCTCCAAATGGCACCTCCTGCTCCCCTTCCAACCACAGAAAATCATTAAATTCTCAAATTACCCTTCCCCTGTCCTCCATCCAAGAGCACCTTGTTCAAGCTGCCATATAACATGGGAGAGATTATAATGAAGGCATTATTTTTAATACCAATGGACCAAAGAACTCTAGAAGAGATTTTTTAAATCAAATTTTATTTATTTACCATTAATTTACAAAATTATATAATTTGGGGAGTACAACTTCACACCTTGATATATGCATGTTTTGCTTACATCTTGCTGAAGTCCAACACGTTGACCCCCTCTACCCTTCTTCTAACCCCTTGTCTCAAATGCCCTGGTATCTCATATTTTTCAGAGTCTATGAGTTATTTTTGTCGTGATTTTGCCACTTTGTTTTCTTTGGTTGTTTATATTCCACAGGTAAATGAAACCATCCCATAATTGTCTCTTATTTTCTGACTTATTTCACTTAGCAAAATCACTATAAGTTCCATCCATATCATTGCAAAAGGTAAGATGTCATCTTTTTTTTAATAGCTTAGTAGTATTCCACTGAATGTATGTTTGTATACTTCACGTTCTCCATGGATGTTTAGGTTGTGTCTATGTTTTGACGATTGTGAATAATGCTGTTATGACCACTGGGGTGCATAAATCTTTTCACGTCAGTGTTTTTATATTCTTCAGGTAAATACCTATGAGTGGTATTGCTGGGTTCATATGGTATTTCCATTTTTAGCTTTTTAAGGGATCTCTACACCATTTCCATATAGGTTACACCCATTTATGAAGAGATTATTTCTTATGTGTTATTGTATCCCCAACACATGCACATGCACACAATACATACCCAGAAAAATGCCTGGTACTTAGTAAATTGCCTCAAATTAGTATTGTTGAATAAATCTTCTTATTCTCTCTGCAATGAAAAAGGAATGAAGGGAAAGAAACATTTATAAGCATCTATCCTAGATTAAATACTTTCTAGGAACCATTTATATGTTATTTAATTTCATCTCTGTTAGAAATACTTTTATTTGTTTAAATCTTAACACAGTCACAGAGGGAAACTGTTGATTATGAAGAGATTAAAAAAAAGGCAATGTCTGTCCTCTTTGAGTTTCAAATCTTATTGAGGCTGGGCACATATGCACATGCATATCACAACATGGGCTACCTTCACTCAAAGAAAGGTAGTTAACATTACGAAGCACATTAATTTTAAATGCCTGACACAGACCTAAATGTAATAGAAGTGGAAAAATGAGAGGTTCCTGTTGACTGTGGTGTTTTAAGGGACATCACAGACATCAATCTATCCTAGTGGCCTATGTTCTCACATGTCTCGAGACTGGGAGGAAGAATGAAATGAAAGAAATTTTGGGACTCCAAAGCTTTGTAAAGCTGGGTACCAGAGACCTTGGCTAAGCAGTGACCTCCTTAGCTGGCACTCAGAGCCTTTATTCTTTATTACACACACTTTGGTCTCCAGGAAGGTTGCTGTGTATACACACAGTGACATATGGGTTCAGTTTCATCAATTATCCCAATGAGGTTCTTTGTTATTATTTCTTGTCTGGTTCAGGATTCAATCCAGGATCACACATTGCACTTAATTGCCATTGTCTCTCTAGTCTCTTTTAAACTGGACAATTCCTTCTACATTGGGTTGTATGACCTTGACTTTTGTTTTTAAAGAAGTTCAAATGATGCCTTGACATTTTAGGCATTGGTCTATCATTAAGTAAAATTGACTTCAAATCTGTTTTTCTGTTGCTTTTTCATGATTAGGTTCAGATTATGTATGTTGGGCAGGAAGACACCAAAGGGGTGCTATGGCCTTCTCAGCACATCATGTCAGAAACAAAAGTTGGTTTGCTCCAGTACTGTTGTTGCTAACTTTGATCATTGGCTAATGTGGTAATCTCCAAGTTTCATTACTATAAAGTTATGATTTTTCTCCTTTGTAATTAATAAGTAATCTATCGAGAGATATCTTGAGACTTTATTTTTTTAAGGTTTATTTTATTTATTTATGCATACAAGAACTGGGGTGTAGGCCAGAGGTGCACCAGAGACAGAGTAGGGTGCAGAACAGGCAGATCTCCTGAAATACACTGCTGAGGGGAGCGGTGGGAGAGACAGGACAGGTCTGCTGCGCCATGTGGGTCAGCTCCCTGGCAGGGGATTGAACTCATGCTACAGTGGCTGGCGATAGCTTGATAGCTCTGAGGCTTAACTCCTGTGCCACCAGTGAGGCCCTATCTTAAGACTTTAAATATTCTGTTTCTCTTTAAACTACCACCTGCTAGTTTTAACATCCATTGATGGTTTTCTAACTTTCTTATTCCTTCTAGTGGACATTTTACTGTCAAGAAGAGAGTTTTCTTTCTCATGGATAGACGGAGGATGGATATCACTATGAACTCATGTCTTCTAATTTTGTTCATGGGCTGTATTCCATTACCATCGGCATATTTTTATTGTTATTATTCATATTTTTTACATTATTGTGTATTCCCCATAGGTTACCCACTACCAATTCACCCGTGATCCATCACCATAGTCCCTTGTGCTCTTTTCTACCCCTTTTTGAGCCCTTATCCTCCCCCTCCCGTGCTGAGTGTCTCTTTCTTGTTTGGTTCACCTATATTCTGGTTATGAGTGAAGCCATTCGATATTTTTCTCTTTCTTTCTGGCTTATTTCGCTGAGCATTATCCCTTCTAGCTGCATCCATGTTGCTGCGAATTGCATATGTTTATCTTTTTTGAATGCTGACTAGTATTCCATTGTGTATGTATACACCACATCTTCTTGATCCAATCATCTATTTTTAGGCATCTGGGTTGTTTCCATATTTTAGCTATTGTAAACAATTCCACCAGCATTTATTTTGTTGTTCAAATTGTCACAGATTTGACCCATGGGTGTGGTATGTTTTTCAGCCTAATATTACCTCACTTATTTATTCGTGGACACCCATAAGTTTATTCCAAATTGTAGCCCTGACCTGGAATCAAAATTTTAAAGTTAGAAATAACTTTAGATGTCGTTTTGCTTGCCCTGGCTCCTGTATTTTACCTATGAGATTCTGACATCAGAGAACTTAAGGCATGTATTCCAGGACATATGTCTTATTGGAAGCAGAGCTTGGATTAGAGCCTGGGCACTTGGTGACTATGCCAAAGCTTTTCCCAGGACATTTCCAGCTTCCTTGTCATCAAGGACTTTCTGCCATCATAGTTCTTTAGGCAACTGATTCCCCATAATCTGTTTAGGGCATTAGAACCTGATGGTTCCAGTGCTGACTGAAGAAAAGAGAACTATCATTACTTACCAGAGGACGATCAGAGAACTCTTGGTCATCTCCCCAAGCCCTTAACTTTGGCGATGGGAGGACAGGGTTCTTAGAATCTTCAGAATGCCTATCATTGTGGTAAGAAATTTCAGCAACTGTGGAACAAATTCCAATGGCAATTTATGGTTGCCAAGAGAGGACAGTTATAAATAACCAACACCTACCAATATCTCCCAGTTTACAATTTGTGGGATTTTACATGAAGTTGTGATGGATAACTGCTCAACTTGCCTTCTTTCTTCCTTTGGGGCTATCCCTCCAATTTTGGAGAGGGAAACCACTCCCCCATTCCTAGTACATTCGATCTGAGAAGGGCTGACTCAGTCTGGACAGTCAGGTTACTATAGTAATTAAATCAGGAATGAGTATCGGACCTTAGCTGGGCCAGGAGCATCATCTCTGACACTTTTGCTGAAACTAGTGAGAAACAAGTGCTTTATTTTCATTGGAATAGCAAGTTACAAAGAACCAAGTAAGATGGAGTTTCTGGGCCCATACTTGCTGATATGTTACAAGAAATTTTGCTGAAAAATGGAACCCAAACAGGAAAACAAAACCAAGAAATAAAGAGAGAAACGAGTCCCAATTGACATAGTTGAATCTCAGTTCCACTGAGCCATCTACTCACAGACATTTTTAGTGTGAGAGCCAAATAAGTCAATGTTTTGCTTAAGCTGTTTTGAGTTAGGTTTTAGTCACTTCCAATAAAAAGAGTCCTGACTAATACAGCTTCCTTTCATGCATATGCTCCAGCCCCTGGAATTTCAGATCCTCTAGGGAGATAAAGTGGACCCAGGCAATGTAAAGTTAGTCATTCTCCTGGCCACGGTGTCCAGGGGACACCAGAATTACTACTACTCCATGATGATGAATAGCCTGCCCCATGCTCACTGGAGGATCTTGGGATCATGCTTCCCTGAGTCTTACATTCTCCCTTGTTAGTCTCCTCCTCTTGCCAGTTTTATATAGTTTCTAGTGCCTGCTTGAATGTGTGTGTGTGTGTGTGTGTGTGTGTGTCCTTTCCTCTTACCTTGCTGGATTATTATAGGGACCAAATGGTATGATATAGGCATCGTGCCCAGCCCAGTGTCTGGCACATACAGCAAGTCCTCTTACCCTTCCCTTTCCCCCTCCTGATTCAGATGTGATTTAAGAATCTGTGATGGATTCCAGTTTTCAGTGTCCTGGATAAATAATGGGAAGTTAGAGTATAGTTGCCAGAAACTTGCACTAGTTTTAATTAATTTTATCTCTTTAGAGTGAGATGTCTCAAAGTCATTGAATAAATTTATGTCACATATGTTTATGCAAATCAGTATTTTTCTTTTGAGCTGACAGCTGACGTCCTTGTTTTGTTCCATGATGTTGCAGTGGAGGCCAAATGTGGCATGTTTTCCCAAGTGATAGCTGCCAGCTCTCCAAATGTCATAATAGATGAGGCACTTCACATGGGGGCAAGCTCCAATGTTGGATATGGTCAGTTATCATTGACAAGTCCATTTTTATTCTTTATTTTTGTAATATATTTGATTGTACTTTATTAAAGTAGCAAAATAATACAACAAATCAAACAAAGTATATAAAAATTGATTTTCTTATTCATTCCAACGCAACCCTTTGAAGTGAACAATGTAACCAGATTCACGTGTATCCTTCCACGTTTTCCAAATACATTTCCCCACATTCTTTACACATACAAGCATATATGTTACTTATAGGATACTCATTTTAGTTTTTTAATACAAAATAAGATTATATTCTATAACTTCCTTTTTTTTTAAATTTAATGACCATAGATCTCTTTTCAGATTAATATATGTATCTCGTTCTTCTTTACAGCTGCATTGTTTTCCACTGAACGATGGAAATGATCTATTTAACAAACATACTATTAATGTATTTTTCAGGTTGTTCACAGCTTTCTGTTATTGCATAAAATGCTGACATGAATACCCTTATACATATATATTCAAGAGAATATTTGGTTATTCTCTTGGGACCCATGTGCTACATTGAGAGACACTTACTATGAACATATGCTTGATATGGCAATCTGTCCACTACACGAAGTCATCCATAGCATGTTTTTGGCAGAACCTTGTTTGGAAGACATCATTCCATGAAGGCAGAATCTAGACCCAGAGGTAAGCCAGCCTCACTCCAGACCTGTTGGGCTGGTGACTTCTCTGTCCCTCTCTTGCCCTGCTGTGCCCGGCTGCCTCCACAGTCAGTGACTTGGTGCTTTTGGAGTTAAAGGGCTTTGAAGTTTGGATAAATGAGATAATCAATCTCAACTCTCCTGGGATGGGGGGGCAGAGCCTGCATTTGCTGAATGGCCTCAGCAACACTGTGTTTATAGTAAGTACTTAATTAATATGAAATAAGAACAATAAATTCAGTGACCCCTTTGAAGTTCAGGTCAGCTCTGAGCCATCTGACAAGAATGAATGGAATGGATAATTGAAATTCATAGATAATCCCCAAACCTCATCTTAATAGTTAATCGGTTCAGGCTCTTTACCTATTAAACCCTTCCTCAGAACTGGTAAAATAAATCCCCTCCTGTATTTATTATTTATTCTTATGGGGGAAATAAAGTTGAGCCATGAAATGGCTACCAGGAAGGTGAAAGGAGGAGGAATGAGGAATCCTGAGTGAGATATTCATAGATGTCTCATAAGCAACTTCTGAATCACAAGGTGTTACAACTGCCAAAGGGCCTTGCCAGTTATGGACACGGAAACCTAAGAACGGATCTCCCCAAGAGTTCCTGCTGACCTGGGTGGGGTGAGAGTGAGGCTGGAGGAGGAGAGGGCAAAGGACTCTGAGTCTAATGGCCAACTGGCCAGAGATGCCCAACTTTGTTCTGAGGTTACTTGAGGACTCCAGGCTCCAGGACACATCAGTGTTTCATTCCATGGGAGAGTTCATGTGTATTTAATATAAAGAAGTGATCTCATTACATCCCTGAGGTAAAAGAAAAAAAGACCCACTCTGTGCAGGTGGACCAAAGACTGGGCACCAGGTGGGGGCAGTGGTCAGGACATCTGGGTTGGCAGCTGGCTTGCCACAAGTCCTTCTCTTTAAAATGAAAGGGTTGAAATTTAGGATTCTAAGATTGTGGCCATCTCTGACTCGGAAAACAACCCTGCAAGCTTGAAGAATTTAACACTGCTGCTCCATGGGGGGGTTTCAGCAGGAAAGGGGGACAGATGGCTTTCTCTGGAACAGGTTCAGAAATGTGGTGTGTGATGTACAGTGTGAATGAAGCGTGGTGCCCTTTAAACACAGCTTCACCCTGGGAGCTCTCTGCACACTGCTGAGCTCTGGCTTTCATTCACATTCCGGAGTCACCCAGGCCTGGGCAGTCTTCACAGTCTTGGGCACTGGAACACACACACACACACACACACACACACACACACACACACACACACACACAGTGATTCACTCACTGACATATCATTACACACACAGGATGATTCACCCAGGATGCTTGCACACACAGGCTCACACTCACTGTGACGTGTAGACGGGCCTGAGCCACAGTGACAGGCCTCCCACAAGAGCCGTGGTTGAGCAGTGCACCAGCGTCTGCAAATGATTTGCGTTCTTGGCTCTTTGGAACGGCCTGTTCTTTGTCTTTCTGGTTCACTTTTCAACCCTTTCCTTCCCTTCTGTCCCCTACTTGGCTGGTTTTGGACTCTTGCTCCAATGCTTTTCAGCCAGTTTCTTGGACTGAACCCCACAATCTCCAAGGCCCTTTCCAAGTCCAAGGTTCTTTGTTTCTAATAACCCCCTCAGCGTGAAGAGTCTTCTCTCCTCCAGGTCTCATCCTCTCTCTGACCCGGAGATAGCTTCCTGATTCCTGAGGGGGTCTTGGTAGGAAGGTCTCCAATGCCTGTGCCATTTGAATCGGCCCTTTTCTTAAGACAAAGGGAACTGCAGCCGAGCAATGGTCACAGATAGAACATGCTGGCACCTTCTAGAGCATGGCCTTCACATCTGTGGGAGCACACCCTCTCTTCCCAGCACTTGGACAAATGGAAATGTTGGGGCATCTGGAGAACCCATCTCTGGGATTTGAGCAGAACCAGCTGCTTCCGAAGATGCAGAAAAAAGAAGGCGCCACACACCTGAAGGCAGATACTAGGCTGCTAAGCCTCCCCTTGATATGTGGAAACAAGTGTGTGTATGGGGTAGGGGATGCAGAAGAAGGAGACCACAGGGCACCAAGGTCTGTGCATTTGTCATCAAGCTGTCTTCACTTGAATGTGGCCATAGTGCTAATGGGAAGGTAGGGGAACAAGCCCTGGTGTTCCACCAGTAGAGAACTTATGTTTCCTCTTTCCCTTAGAGGATCCCTCAAAAAATCAAGGAGTGTAGTAGAGTTCAGTGAGGAACACAGCAGAGCCTCTGGTGCCTGTTAACGGGCTGTAGCCATGCGTTAACCTCTGGGTGTGTCTGCGTACTCAGCTGACCAGATCCTCCCCACACCTCTAGGTCTCCTCCAAGGATGTGGCTGTGGGGTCTGGTGAGATTGTAAATGTGACTTGCTTTGACCAAGTCCTCCTTTCCAGCAGGTAGACAGGAGGGCCCTTCCATGTGACTGATCTAGGTAGTTGTGCTCTAAGGAGCTCATACCCAGGTGAGTGCTGGTTCTGTGATGTGGAGAACGAGGGGCTTTCTGTGCCAGGGAAAACTTAGGCTCCTGTCAGCTGCTTATAATGGATGGTGGATGCTCCTTTGCAACTCTGGCATTTTGAGTCTGATGAGCCTCGAGAGGATATTTTCCTCTTACTTGCATGGTAACCTTGCCTCTGACCACGTTCTATCCATCTGAAAGATGAGATTCTGGAGGGATCTACCTTGCCTTACCTGACCTAGTCTGCCACAAGCCTGTACCTTCCCAGTAGCTTCCACTCTACTTTCATGCTGGAAGAGGCACTCAGCAAACATACCTGGAGAGATTTCCACTGAACTCCCTACTTACAACTGATCTGCTGACTTTGGATTTAAAGTTACTTTGTCTGGAATATCTAAGATAGTCTTGGAGCTACCCTGGCAGGCTCAGAAGGTCGCTGCTTTGACCAAGATCCCAATTCCTAGAACAGAGAGGCTGTAAGAAGAAGATAAAGACAGGGTTGATCTGAACACATCTTAGATTTTCAATAGCAGCAAGTGGAAATTTCTCAAAAATTCTTCTCCACTGTATATAATCTTTCAGAGGATATGTAGCAGTCACTAGAAAGACTATACTGTATTTAAATGGACATGGAGGGCCAATCAAATATGCATGACAGGTCATGTAATGTGGCAAATGAGCCACACTGTTCCTGGTAAATTTGATATGTGGAAACCTAAAACAATGTTTATTTAGCTCTCAGTTAAGTATTTAACTGACATAGCACTCAGATCTGTGTTGGACATGGTCCTAAGCATTTTCTATTGTATTCATTTATTTAATTTTCATTAAACTCTATGAGGTAGGTACTCTTCTCCCCATATTGCTGATGAGGACCCTGAGAAAAGAGGTTAAATAATGTGTCTAAGCTTAAATAGGCATGAATGGTGGGTGGGGAATTCCAGCCCAGGTCACCTGCCCTGGGAAATAAACCCGTGACCCTTGCTCTGGCCTCACTGTTTGGTAGAGCGTATGCGACAGAGTGGGGAGCAGGATAGACAGATCCACTGAAATCCACTGCTGAGGGGAGCAGCGGGAGAGACAGAAGAGGTCTGCCATGTGGGAAGCTCCCTGGCCAGGATGGAACTCATGTTGCAGTGGCTGGATAGCTTCATAGTCCCAAGACTTAACCCCTTGTGCCACTAGGGAGGCCCAGAAATTCTTATTAGTGATGAGGAAAAAACAAAGTAAGTCTAGAGCCCGAGCAGCACCTTAATTCAGGTAAGGGCCCACAACCTGTCGCCCTCATTCCCACCTCCATGCCTGTTATCTCCCTGGCTTCACCAGGAGCCAGCAGCCTCTGTGGAGCTAGAATGCAGGCTGCTGCTCTTTCCTTAACGGCCTCTACTCACTGGGGAGCAGTGGAGTCACTGTTTCTCAGCCCCAACCCTTGGGCCTCTTTTGGCAACGACCCCGTGGCTTTTCTTACTTACCCATTAACAATTAAGCGCTAAGCATTTAACATATAAACACAGAAAACATCAGCATAATTACAGCAAAGATTTCAAAAGCTATTTGGCAAGGAAGGGCTTGAATATTTACTTAACAAAAGAATTCCTTACTCCAGTATTTAATAAAGAATTCACAAGAAGATCTAACTAACCAGTTTCTTCAGTAAATCGAAAACATTCTCTTATTCACTAAGAATATGATTTGTGATTTTAAAAAATGTGACTCACAACTTTTCAAGAGAACATTCACAATTTTTTTCTGGGCGCTCTGTTCCCATATTATCTTTCATTATTTCTCACTCGTTGAGACAGTCCCTCTCTGAACAGAGGTGTGTGTGTTTGTGTGTGTGTGTGTCTGTGTGTTCACGTGCACATGTGTGAATTTGGACTCTCCTTTGTTTTAAATTTGCCTTTTACACGTAGGTTTCCTGTAAAACCCAAGAGGAGTATTTGTTCAGAGTAATGACTCTTTGTTTTTTCCTCTGTAATTAGAGAGACTTAGCCAGTCTCTAAAATTCTTGGAAAGGGTGGTGTAAGGGGGTTGGGGTGTGTGTGTGTGGGGGGGCGGTGGGAAGGAGGGGGAGAAAACACTAGTGGGTCTACTGGAAGACAGGAGGTATCGTCACTTGTTCATCTGTTTGTTCTTTTAATCATAGAGTGATTCTTACATTCCTACCATTGCCAGACATTTAGAACACAAAGGAAAAATAATATAGTCGGGAAGACAAACAAATAATTAAGCTATACAGTTAAACAAAGTGAAAAGTCTGGATGGTAGGCCCAGTTCTCCTTGGACCAGGGTTGATAGATGGATTAGACACAGGGTCACTGCTGGGGAAGCTTTCACAGAGAGATGACAGTCCTTTGAGTTTCAAAGGAAGAATAATAAATCTCTAATACATTATATTTGCTATGTGCCAAGTTTTATTAAACATCTTCAATTTTTTAACTCAAATAACACAAAAACACTATAAGGAAAGTATTATTATTATCATCATCATCCTTATTTTACTGGTAAGGAGACTGAGGTTCAGAGAAGTTAAGTAATTTTTCTAAGCTCCAAGCTAGAAAGCAGAAGTGGGAGCAGAGCCCAGGAAGCCAGCCTGTGGGGCTCATGATATGGCTCTAATTACCAGGATGTCTTGCTGCGAGCAGCAGCAATTATTTAGATTATGAACTATATCAAATATCTAGAAACACACAAAGAATAACACAATGAAGTCGCATCTATCCAACATCTATCTCCATTCAATTCCAACATTTTGCCTAATTTGCAACATTTTCATTTTTCTTAAAAAAAAAATTACAGATACTGTTGAACTCCCTTTTGTCTTTCTACCCTGAACACATGCCCCTCCTTTCCTTGAAGTAGTACCTATCCTGAATTTGTGTTTATTTTCTCTAGGCATGTTTTTATACTATTAAAGCATTTGTATATATCCATGACTAATACACAACATCGTTTAGCATGTCTTCAAACTTTATATAGTGTCATATTACAACATGCTTTTTCATCCCAACTTGTATCTTTGAGATTTTATCTTTGTTGGTTCCACATAGGTCTTAGTTTATTTATTTAAAATACCATATCATGAAATATTAAAATGTCCTATGACATTTCATTGTATGAATGATGCACCATGTATTAATTCTCTAGCTTTAAAAAATGTTTTGCTATTATAGACATGCTGCAATGTGTTTTCCTCCACATGTCCTTTTCTGTGTTACTGTGAGAATTTTTGAAGGGATATCCCTTGGAGGAAGGACAAGCTAGTGTCATCTTGTGAATTCCACTGCAAAGTAACTGACCAGCTGAATGAGTACCAGTTGTGAGAGTCCTGTTGATTGGCAGGCTTCAATATTTCTATGATCAAAATTTGGGTACCAAGTGACTTCTTTTTATGTCAGTTGCATCCTCCATTCCCCTGCCCCAATTACTAGGGAAGTTGAATATCTTTATTTTCATTTGTTTCTTCTGTGAATTTCCTATTTATTTTTGTCTATTTTTGATATGAATTCACTTGATTTTTTCGTAAACGATTATTTTAAGAATGAGCAAAGTAAAATTTCCTTTTTTGAGTAGAGAGGTTTGCAGTTCTGAGTTTTAACACATGTGTAGATACAATCAACCACCACCACAGTTGGGGTACAACATAGTTTCATCACCCCAAGAAGCTATCAAAATACTTTAACAGTGAATTCAGTTTCTTTAATATATACGGGACTGTTTGGGTTATTTATCTCTTCTTAGGCAGTTCCCAGCTTTTAAGGAATTACTTCATATTATCTAAGTAAAAAAATGTATTTGTGTATATTTGTTCATAGGATTCTCTTCTTTTTTAAAGATTTATTTATTTATGCATACAAGAACTGGGGTGTAGGCCAGAGGTGTGGGGGAGTGAGAGGATTTGTAACCGGGCTGAGTCCAAAGTCCAGTAAAGGTGGTGCCTCCTGGAGGGGGTTTGCTGATGAGAATGAATAGCCCCAGGGAAAAATGCTAAATTTGCAGTTTGGGGTGGAGAGTCTGATGAGAAATAAAAGGGAATGAAGGAGAAGGGGAAGTCAGTCACCATGCTGAAAGAATAGAAGAAGCAGTTGCCATGCCGAAGAAATAGAGGAAGCAGTCGCCATGATATAGGAATAGAGGAATCAGTTGCCATGCTGAAGGAATAGAGGAATGAGTCGCCATGATGTAGGATTAAAGAAGCAGTGGCAAAAAAATGTAGCCACAAAGATTGAGAGTTTGGAAATCAGACGCCAGAAATTTTTAAGCTGCCAGGATATAGATTGAGCATTTTTGGAATCTCCAGTGACTTTGCGGCCAGTGACTTTGGAGGCTTTGCAAGTAGCTGAGTGATGGAAATTGCTCCCAGTTTTGTTTTAACTGCAGCCAAAGGAAGAAGGCAGAGGCCCAAAGCAGGCACCTTTCTAAGATGCATGAGTGCGGTCTGTTGGGCCATCTGGCCACTGTAGTTGCTGTTTGCAGTGTTGTTGGCCTGGTGCTGTGCTGGGGCACCATGGCAGTTTCGGGAGCATCTCCAGTTGTGTTCAGTGTCGTCCTTGTGAATTGGACCCTGGCCTACACTTTGGCTGTTGCGCGTCTGCAGAAGAAGGGAGACACCATTTTGGAAATGTGGCCTATTGTTTGGAAGAAGAGCTCTCCACATCAGCAGTGGTGGGAAGACGCCACCTTTGTCACTTTTCTGGGACTTAAAGAACTTGACATTGCTTTAAGTAAGGTAAACGGCCATATGTTGACTTCAATAATTCTTTGCTTTTTCCTGTTTGTTAAATAAATCCCACTGTTATTGTTTCCTAAGTCTGAATAGTCTTGCAATTGTGCGCGCAGGTGCAGAACAGATAGTGACCCGTAACCAATTTGGGCACTGCCTTTGGCCAATTTGAAGCCCCATTTGCCCTGTATCAGATTCACCAGAGACAGAATGGGGAGCAGAACAGGCAGATTGAAATCCACTGCTGAGGGGAGCAGTGGGCAAGACAGGAGAGGTCTGTTGCAACATGTGGGTCAGCTCCCTGGCCTGGGATGGAACTCATGCTGCAGTGGCTGCTAACAGATTCATAGTGCTGAGATTTAACCCCTTGAGCCACCAGCAAGGCCCCCTCTTATTATTCTTTTAATATCTGTGGGGTTTATAGTGATATCCTCTTTTGCTCCAGGTACTAGCAATTTGTGTCTCTCTTTCACCCCCTTCCCTACTTTTTTGTTAGTATGGCTAGAGATTCATTAATTTTATTGAAATTTCAAAAATTCATAATGGATATAATAATGGATATTTTATCCATTTATAATGAATAGTCTCTATTATTTTTTTTTAAGATTTTGTTTATTTATGCATACAAGCTGGAGTACAGGCCAGACGCATGGGGCGGCGAGAGGGTTCACCAGAGACAGAGTGGGGAGCAGAACAGGCAGATCAACCGAAATACACTGCTGAAGGGAGCAACGGGCGAGGCAGGGGAGGTCTGCTGCACCATGTGGGAATCTCCCCGGGTGGGAGTCGAACTTGCGTTGTGGGTTGCTGCTGCCGACAGCTCCACAGCACAGCGCCCAACCGCTGTGCCACCGGGGAGGCCCTCTATTATTTTTACTTTAAATTTCGTTTGGTTTCTTTCTAGTCTGGCCTAATTGGTGTGGATTTATTTTGCTCTTCTTTTTCTAGTTTCTTTAAGTGGGAGCTTAGATTATTAACTTGAGATCTTCATTTCAAATATAAATTTAATGATATATATTTTCCTTTAAGCTCTACTTTATTTAGCTGCATTCCACAAGTTTTGATCTGTTGTATTTTCATTCATTTCAGTTTCTTCTAATTTCCCTTGGGACTTCCTCTTTGACCTATCGATTATTATGATGTTTAATTTCCAAGTGTTTGGAGGTTTTCCAGTTATCTTTCTGTTATTGATTACTAGTTTAATTCCATTATGGTCAGAGAACATACTTTGTATGATTTCAAGTCTATTAAATTTATTAAGGTTTGTTTTATGACTCTGGTTATAATCTATCACAGTGAATGTTCTATGTACAATTGAGAAGAATGTATATTCTGTTCTTGCTACGTGAAGTTTCTGTAAATGTTAATCGAATCCAGTTGGCATATGGAATACTTCAGTTTTCCTATATACTTGATTTTCTGTTGGATTATCTTATCAGTTACTGAGAGAAGAGTATTGAAATCTCCATCTATAATTGTGAATTTTTCCAATTTCTTTTCAGTCCTATCAGCATTTGCTTCATGTGTTTTGAAGCTTTTTTTGTTAGGTGCAAACACATTTAAAAGTTTCAAGTCTTCTTAGTGAATTGACTGTTATTATTGCCCCTCTTTAGTCCAAGAAATTATTCCCTTTATGCAGTCTCTTTTGTTTAATATTACTATATCAATTCTAGCTTCCTTTTGATTAGTTTTCATATGGTATATCTTTTCCATTCTTTTGCTTTTAATCTACTTACATCATAAAAGTATAGACAGCAAATTGATTTTGTTGTTTGCTTTAAATCTAATTTGTCAATTTCCTGTCTTTAAGAATACTTTCATATAAGTATTGATATTTTTTAATTAGGTGTACTTTTTTTTTTTTAAGCATTTTGTATCCCTATTTATCTGTTGAGTTTTTAGCTGTATCTCCTCATATAGTTAAAAAAAGATCCAGTGGTTGCTCCAGGGATGATTTTATATATATAATTTCACAGTCTACTTAGAATTAATATTTTACTAGTTTAAGTAGAATGTAGAAACCTTACCACCCTTCATTTTGTAGCTGTCAAATGTATTATATCTATATACACTGAAAATTCACTGAGACATGTTATACTTTTGCTTTCAACTGTTATACATATTTTAAAGAATTCATGAGGAGAATAGTTTATATTTTTACCATTTTTGTTTCTTTTTCTTTACTCCTGATGCTCAAAATTTCTTTAAGGCATCGTTTTTCCTTCTATCTGAAGAATTTTAACATCTATTTTAGAACAAGTCTATGGATGACAAATATTCTTAGTTTTTCTTTGAGAATATCTTTATTTCACTATCAGTATGAAAGATGATAGTCAATGAATGAAGAATTCTTTTTTAAAAAATTGAGGTAAAATTCACATAATATATAATTCTCCATCGTAACCATTTTAAAGTATACATTTCAATGGTTTTTAGTAAATTCACAATGTTAGTACATCCATAATGTTAGGGGATTATAACATTGCAACACTTTACATTTCCACCAGCATTGTACAGGTTTGGCACCTGTCAATGTGTGACTCCACTTGGCTAGGGCCTAGGGACTGGAGTGGGAAAGTGCAAAAAAAATGAGAACAAAATGAAAAGCAAAATAGGGAACTCTTGTGCCTCCTTGGTGGTGCAAGGGTTAAAGTCTCGGCCCTATCACACTATGACCAGCCACTGAGGTACGAGTTCAATCCCCTGCCAGAGAGCTAACCCACATGGCGCAGCATACCTCTCCTGTCTCATTTGCTGCTTCCCTAAGCAGTGTATTTCAGTAGATCGGCCTGTACTGTGTCTGGTGAATCCTCTTACCCCCTGCACCTCTGGCCTACACCCCAGTTCTTATATGCATAAATAAATAAAAATAAGTCTTAAAAAAACCAAAAAAATAAAATAGGGAACT
This sequence comes from Scalopus aquaticus, assembly GCA_004024925.1. Taxonomy (NCBI): domain Eukaryota; kingdom Metazoa; phylum Chordata; class Mammalia; order Eulipotyphla; family Talpidae; genus Scalopus; species Scalopus aquaticus. The sequence goes on from PVIJ01003536.1 coordinate 121,000, forward strand.
CTTTCTAGCTTCTCCCCTTCTTCAGATCACAAAAAGAAGGTTTCCCTTGGCTTTTTTCTTGCTCACCTGATGTGTAATTCTAGGTTTTGGTTTTCCTCCAGGCCATGTGATATTGAAGGGGAAAAAAGGTGACCTCACCTCTGGTTGGGTAGATCTTTGAATTCTGGTATCCTCCCCCAGTCAGCCTAGTACCATCTACTTTTCAGTGTCCTCAGATAGGACACTAGCTGCTCTATACAGTCTGTCTAGGATTTATAGTCACATTCAGTGCGAGAGTCAGGCAGGGTATACTTATTCCATCTTGCTGAAACTGGAACATCTCTTAAATTGATTTTTAAGAGGGCCTTATAAAATATGAATAATAATCTCTTTGTCATTGTATATGCTACATAGATCTTCTCCTGGTCCTTGTCTTTATATTTTTAGAAGTTACTTCTTATTTAAACTAAAGTTTTACATTTTATTATAGTCAGATTTTTCAATCTTTTTCTTATGGATTAAGCTGTTTTTGATCTTGAAGTCATAAAGGTATCCTCCTATATATTCTCCCCCCCTTTACATTTTCTTCCAAAAGTTTTAAATATATATTGTCAGACTCAACCCGCCCCTCCCCAGCAACAGCAATAAGGGCACTGTGAGAAACTCCAGCGAGACATGTGACCTCGGAGAAAAAGAAACTCATGCCCCCGCTACCCAGACGGGCAGCCCCAGCTCCAATGCACCTGTAAGGCCACCGGTTCCAAACAGAGCTGCCCTGGCCCCTGGGATTTTTTACCCTGCATAGATAAAAACCCTCCTCCCTATCCACAGGGCTCGACTTCACAAATCCCTGCCTGGGATCTGTGAACCTCGCCGGGGAGTTGCTAATAAAGGCCTTCCTATCTTACATTCCTCTCTGCCTGGTTGCCATTTTCTGTCGCTTGACCTTACATATAGTTTCCACACTTATAAGTGAGATCATATGCTATTGGTCTTTGTTTGATTTATTTCATTCAAGATACTTCCTCTAGGTCTAACCATGTTGTCTTAAATGGTACAATTTCTTTCTTTTTGTGACTGAAATGATTTCCAATATACATGTCTTTACATTTACACATATATCACATTTTCTTTAACTCATCGTTTGTTGGTCAACATTTAGGTTACTTCCATGTCTTGGCTATTGTAAATAGTGTTATAATGAATATGAGGAGAGTATATATCTTTTTGAGTCATTTTTTATTCCTTTGGATCTATATCCAGAAGTGGAATTGGTAAATCATATGGTAGTTCTATTTTTAATTTTTTGAGAAATTGCTATACTATTTTCCATAATGACTTCACCAATCATGCCCTTCCATATCGACTGGAAGTCTAGCAGTACCTGTTCAGGGAACTGTCACTAGTTCTGACTGGAGACCAGCGAAACGACGTGGGTTCAGCTGATAGAAAGCTTTGCACACTCACTCACCAATCAGACTTTGTCCTCTGGGGAGTGGATGAACAACGAAAATTGCATTCAGGCAAGTGAAATGACTTTTCACATAAGCGTTTTAGAAATATTTCTCTGGCTAAGCTATAGAGGATTGAATGAAGATGAGCCATACAGAGCCAGGGTTACCAGCTGAGAGAGAATTTCAATAATGTGGGTGAGACATGCTGAGAGTCCATGAGGGCAGTGGTAGTGGGGCAAGACTGTAGGAATACACTGGGGAGAGAAACAGTAGATGACGGATTGGATAGATACCAAGAGCGACTTTTACTTTCTGGTGGAAGGTGGTGTAATTTGCTGAGCTTAAGGAATGCCAAGGAAAGAGCAGGTTTGTGACAATTCAATTTGTTTCATAATTTTGTCAGTGGCCGACTATGCATGTCCTCTCCCAAAGTTCTGGTCTCATGACTCATCTGACAGATGAGCTGAGCCCCTGCTGATGAGGGCTGGAGCCTGGGGAGAGAGGGATTGGGAGGAGTTCGCTAGCAGACTGGGTCACCCTTTTGGGAAGAGACATTGATCAGTGTATAGGAAATGGCTAATCCTCAAGTTGGCTTTCCCAGTCCAAGAGTATGGGGGTACCCAGATTGTACCAGAAGCTTGAGCCCTTTTGAAAAAACTAGGGGGTGGGAAGAAAAAGCCTCCCATATATGAGTGGTAAGAGGGACACTTTTCTCAAAGACAAACTGAGGAGCAAGGAATTCTAGTCTTTCTTTTCTTCTGGTTGGTCAGAATTCAGCCCTTTACCCCCTGATTAGCAACTTCCGGTCGTAAAGTTCCTTTATTTCCCGGCATCCAGCCTCCTATTGCAGATCTCAACTCCCAGCAGTTCCACAGGAGAAGTAGATTAATTAAATAACTCGGTGACTTGATACACATGAGTCTCAGAGTCATGATAAACATTTCCTTCTCTGTGAGCCCACAGAGGCTGTTTGAAGGTCTACTACAGCTCCTTCTCTGCCCCTTCTTCTCTACCTAGCCTCCACCTCTCCCTGGACTTTCTGTCTCTCCAGTTCTCCCTTAGCCAGGCTGCATGTCACCCCCCATCTCCAGCACAATCTGTTACCTGCTTCCTAGCAGTCTGAGCAGATTCCAGGAGCACATCTGGGATTTCCAGAGAGTCAGTACAGACTCCAGAAGTTTACACTATAGAAGGCCAAGACACAAAAAATAGAATGGAGAATAAACTGAAACACATCACTTTGGCTCTCTAAACCTCACCCTAAGCTCTTAAGGAACAGATGGATACTGCTGTTATAGTTTTACTTGTACTCTTATTCTTACTCGTTTTAGGCAGGAACTGAATAATAGGATATTATGATGTGTGAAATCCTAATGCAATCCCTGCATTCCATACATGAGTGTCAGGAGGTTAAATCACTTATTCAAGGTCAAACCTGGAACACTTCGTTTTGCGTTGCCTCGCTGCCCAACTCCAGGATCCCAGGTTTAGGGTCTAAGAAACAAGCTCTGCGGTATCATTGCCGGTAGAGTTATTGACATCCTACCAGGCAGAGACTGAGAGTCTCAGGGTCTGAAGTGGAGGGTGGTGAAGCATCTGAGTTGGGGGGATCTCATAAAAATTTGGGGTCCAAGCATTTTCTCTGTAGCCAGGACCGCCTGCTTATATTCAGTGGGTCTCACTCCTGCAGGCCCCTGCACCTGGAATTGGAAGAATGAATAGGGACCTTGTTTGGTAGGAATTTCTTTCCTCTGCTGTTTGCTTTGGTTTTTTTCCCTCTCCATTCCTGGCTGCTAACCCAATATTTGGCTTTCTGTGAGCACTAAATATAATTCTTCATTTAACCCCCAGAATCATGGTTTCCTACCTGCTTCCCACGACCGGATCCTCAGCCTGGAATGAAAACAGAACCCAGAGGGCATGAACGGCTCAGGGCTGAGGGGGCCGCGGTTCCGGGGAGGGGGCGGAGCAGGGGCTGGGAGGAGGGAGGGAGCGCTCACCCACGCCGGGCACCTCTCGGACATCCTGGGAAAGGGAGGGATAGGGGGAGGGAGGCGACTCATTGGCTTCTGTCCCCAACGCCCCCTCCCTGCTACCAGGGCTCTCTGATCCTCCTCCTACCCAAAGGGAGGCCTGGTGCCCACCCACGTCACTCTCTGCCCCCACAAGACCCCTCTAGTCTGGCTGCAGCCGGATGGGATGGAGGCCTCAGCGTGGGACCCTACCACCCTTGAACAGTTAAGGTAGCAGCACTGGCAGGCAAGAGCCTAATCGAACCGAACAGTGGAAAATTCCCCTCCCGAGCCTCCCGGGGAGGAGCTGTAGCAGCTGCCATTGAATTCGGGGACTCGTTAGGCACCTGGCTTTCAGGTCCCCCACTGACTCAGCCCTCCAACCCGGAAGAGGTGGCTGGGCAGGAAGGGGAGTCGGGATCCGGCGTCCCAGCTCTGGCCCAGGCTAAAGCCTTTTAAAAATCTCTTAAATCAGACGCGGTTTTCCAGATTTGGGAGCCGGTGGCAGTACATTCCGTCTCCTTCTGGTTGAGCAGGAAAACAGGAGACTGAGCTTCCTACCACCTGATTTACAGCCGTGGCGTATTTTTGACACACAAATCACTCTGGAGAGCAAGGCTGAACCGTGCAGACGCGCGCCGGCAGGAGCGCTTCCTGCGGGGCTGGCGGGAGGGCCGCGCTCGGCTCACCCCGCCTGGGAGAGGCCACCGCCCCCGGCAAAACGCGCGCCCTCTCCCGCAGCCCCCAAAGGTGCTTGGGACCCCAGTGGGCTATGTTGGAGCCCGGGATAGGCAGGGTGGGCAGGTCCGGGGGCAATTGGGCAAGCAAGCCCATTCTGACCTCTCTCTGCCCGCTGGGCTCCTTCCTTGCCTGCACCCGCCTTCGTTGTTGTTTCACGTGTGTCTGTGGAGCGCTCTCGGGGCTTTTTGCACTATCGAAGCTGCTGAGTGGAACTTAAGAATCACAAGGACCCGTCCTTAGTTCCTTAAGGAAGAGGAGACAGGGATGCAAATGCTTGCAACAAAAGGCAGAATGCAGTTAGTATTATAAAACAAGTACAGATAGGTGCCCCGGGCATTCAGAGGCCACCTTGTCAGGGACAGAGGAGGCTTTCCCAGAGGTGACAGTAGTGTTTGTGCCTGGGGCAGGAAACTCCCTTCCTGTAACGCAGTTATGATTCTGTGGGCATGTCCCAAGGAGAACCCCCCCCCCACACCCCTAGAACTTCCTTCCTGTTTTCTCCCCATTTCCCTGCCTCCAATTGAAGCCTGCCCAGAGCACCTGCTCCATTTTACTCTTGGATTAGTCCAACCCAAAGTGTTGGGAACTGCAGTGTTTCTCCCTGGTGGACACCAGGCTGTCACCTCCATGTTTCCACCAATCTTGCTCCCAACGGAGGTGGCCTAAGGTGGCCACAGGACATGCTGTGGGTACTGCTTCATTCCACATCGACGTCATTAGAGGGCTGGTTATCTCCCAGGCACAGATATGGGTATAGAGACACAGAAAGACAAATCGTAAGATTCCCCTGCCTTTGAGAAAGGCCCAGTCCATTAACATTTGAATATTGCTTTCTTGGCTATAAAGCTCTCAGACTCAGCTACTCTTGTTTTCCCTCTCTATCGGGCTCTGAGGTGGATAGGGAAGCTACCTTATGTATGACTCCCAGAATAGAGACAGGTGACCCCAAGCTCAAATTCTTAGTGGTTTGCCACCAGCGGGTAGAATTTGTTTACAAGTCCCACTTTTGCCACTGTGACCTTGGGCAATTTTGTCCTCCTTAAAAGATCAATGTCATTGGGCTGTTACAAAGATTCGATGTGTGACACAGCATGCATCTGGCACATCAAAGGCATACTATATGGTTCGTTTTTCTTTTTATGGCATAAGAGCATGTTGCTTGTATTGAATCTTCCTGAACATTGATTGAGTTGGAAATTTCTTCTTTCATCCCTCTTCCTTGCCTTGATTCCTTATGGGTGGGGTGGATAATGTTGGGGGGAGAGAGGAAGGTGCCACCCACAGGATAGGAGAGACATCTGGGGCTTTATTAACACAGGAACTGCATCCCTGGCTCCTTCCAGTGGGCGGAGGCTGGGCAAGTTGGTATCCTGCCCCGCCTGTTGGCTGGCCCAGGCAGCTTATGGATTTGGTGACAGATTCCTCTGAAGAGATGAATGAAGCAATTGTGCACTTGGTGTAGAAAAGATTCCAGATAGAGGAGATGTTTTCAATGGCAATAACCCTGAGATGGAGTATTTCACCGAGTCAACAAACAGAGTTATCGGTGCAGCTTCCCTTTGATGGTCCTGTGAGCACTTGTAAGCCTCCGAAGCTGCTCTTGGCATCACTAAGAGCTTTTATTCTCTTCTTCATTTCACCACCCCTCCTACCTCCTGGAGGGATTCCTAACTCAAATTCTTGGACAACAAAAGCAGTTAACGGAATCCTGGTGGGTGAGGTCCCAACCCAGAAAAATAGTTTCGCATAGCTCCATGGCTCAGCACTGGTTTCCAGAAACATATGATGACCAGATTAAAGGAGATTTCTGAAGAGTCTGGGGGATTTGCAGGGGGATGGGCCCTCCTCACCTGCTTATCAGAGTTTATAAGAGGACAGATGCAAGACCATCTGAGTGCAGAGATGGACTTAAGAGAATTTCTGCTTGGCGAGTATTGAATTAGAACATTTTTTCCTCTGCAAGTTGGACTTGTGGCAAGGGGATGTGGGGCCCAGAGAAGTTGTGTGGCCCAGGCTTATCCACAATAAGAACCCATTTGATGCAGCTGAGAACTGCATGTGGAAAACACCGAGATGAAGCAACCCTGGTGGACAGCCACAGAGCAGTAAGAAAGAGGTGGGGTCAGGAGTGGGGGAGATGTGGAAATAGGTGAAGGAGACAGTGTTGGCCTGGAGCTACTGGGAGCGGTGGGAGGTGATTGCTCTCTCTTCCAGATTTAAAAGCCTCTTCCATTCTGTCTTGCGGTTCCTAAGAAGGTCTCCTAAGACCGAATTTTCTGTTACTACCAGAGATTGCTCAGGGGTTGTTGTGAGGATGAGTGAGCTTGGCAGTGGAGAAGCCCCTCCCACCTCAAGGCTCTCTCTGGGCAGCACCCTGGTCTGTGGTAGTGTCCGCCTGGCCAGTGCCCTTTCATTGACACCACAGCCAGGCAGGGCAACATGGTGGCTGCTGGGGGAAGGGGAGCCAGCTCAGAAACAGAAACTGTAATTAAATCTTTTTTTACCCACCTTCACCCCCAGCAGGAAGTTATTCTTGGTGCTCTGTGAGGAGGAAGAAGGTGTGGAGTGTGAGCAAAAAGGCTGCTTTTGACCTTGTGGCCTTCCTGGTGACTGGGGGGAGAGGTTTTTAGATTGAAGAAGAGATTTCCTTGAACATCTGAAAATAGTGACCAGGACCTCTAGCTTGACTCTTTCCAGACTCTACTGCCACTGTGGGGCAGAGAAGAGGCCAAGGCATTGTACATTATTATTCTCTGGGCAACTCTATTTGCCTGGTCCTCTGTCCTTGGATGTGGGGATTGAATGTGGACAGTGTCCCAGAGGCCATTGTCACCCCACATATACATGGAGGCAAATGAGGCTGTGGTCAGCCAGGGGCTGTGTTTCCCAGATTGGTGGACTGTATTTTGGCTGAGCAAGTCTTGGAAACATCCTCTTCCCCTGGAATCAGACAGTGGTTGGAACTCCAGGTCCATCTGAGAACACTGAGCGGGAAAGCAGAGGCCGGGGATTAGTTGTTTGCCAGCACGCTCCTTCCTGTCCTGCTGTTGGGAAGAGCAGTCCATTCCTTCACCCTTGTCCCTTGTGTGTTCTCCATCAATCCCCAGCCTTCTCCTCTTCCTCCAAACTAGAGCCAGGCCAAGGAAATGTAGCCAAGTGTGCAGCTTGGTCTGGTCTCCTTTGGAAAGGATTCCAGCATCTCCCATTTGATAAAAGCTGAAGTCTACAAGAAATAGGACGTGGGGTGAAAGTACTTGGAGCAGGAGTTGCAAATACTTCACTTTCAAGAAGAAAAATTACTGACCACTCAGTGAGCTGCCATCAAAATTAAGACTTAGGATCCTGTTCTTTTGTTCTGGCTGCTCCCTGGGGAAAAATTTCCTTTCACTTGCATTTTTATAAAAAAATGAAATCTCCATTTCATTGGGGCCATATCTCCCCTTCAGTTCTTTTCTTTTGTAGCTGCTCCCCCTTTTCTTCCCTGCTCCCCCACCTGTGGAGCCAGCTGTAGCCTGAAGCATTTCCCACACGTGTACAAGCAATTTCCTTTCCACAATTATCAGTGAGTCATCCTGGTGCTGGCAGCCTGTGGTGAAGGTACTGGCATCTCTGCAGTGCATGAATGGAATGGGGAGGAGGAGATTTGTGGCAGGGCCTCTCTCCTTGATGGGCCCTGCTCCACCCTCAAGCCCAGGGTGTTTCCTCTCCTCACCTTTCACTTTCAGCCACTCCCCAGTCCTGCTATGTGTCCTCTTTAATATCACTCATCCTAGTCTCTTCTGTCCCCCCTTGACACCACCACCTGGGCTGAGGCCACCCAGATATCTGATCACCTCCTATCACACATTTAATCTTTATAACAGTCCAATGAAGTTGGTCTTTTATGGAGGAGAAAATTGCCCAAGGTCACAGAGGCTAGAGTAGGACTTGTAAACAAGCCTGGTGTTCCTTCGCTGCATCCCCCCCCAACCAGAGGGATTTTTCTACCCTCAGGATGATTATAGCCTCTGCTTACAGCCATCCAGTGGTTCCTCCAGCCTTCAAGACTCTGTCCCGGTAGCTCAGTGCGACCCTCTTGAAAACTGGCTTCCAGCTCTTCACCTGTTGCCCCTACCGTGGATTTTTGCTGGCCCATTCAGGAGTGTGCGCTGACCTTGGCCTCCAGATCCCTGTGCAAGACCTTCCCATAAACGCCCCTCCTTCTCCATGTGTACAGTGTCCTGTGTGCACCGACACGTGGATGTTTGCGTGTGTGCACACACATGCACTCACACAATATCTAGCACCAGTGCGTGCTTCTGATGTCGTTTTTGGAGTTGATGGGTCTAGAGTGGGGTCCTTGGGTTCACTCTGGGAAAGGTTTCACCAGAGCTCCCCTTCGGCGGCACGCAGTGAGTTTCTCCACAAGACAGAGATTTAATTATACTTAAAGAACAGGTTTGTTAGGGAAAGGGACAGAGGAATAAGGGACGCTCGCACAGACACAAACGGGCAGACAGAGCTGCCCCGAAAGGGACAGTTTTGCTAAGAGAGAGGCCTGCATGGAGGAGCTCTGCCTCTGCCGAGGGAGGTCAGTGAAGAGAAGCCCCGGCATGGTCCAGGTCACGGGCAGGCAGGCCACTGCCCCGCAGAGGGACACACTTGGTGGAAAGGACACCTGCAGAGGCGCAGGTGGGCAGGACAGAGGCTGCCCCGAGCCAGTGCGGGGACTGCCCTGATATAGTCCTCTTCAGTCGGGAGGGGCTCAGCCCCAGGATGGCTTGTCTGGTGCTGACCCTGAACCACCGACCGGAACTGGAAGGGAGCCTGAGATTCCACAGTGGGCCCCAGCCCCACATCGCCGCCTTTCGCTCAGCCTTGGGCGCTGGTCCCTAAGGATTCCTGGTTATCACTGGTTACTGGTCATGCTCATGCCTTCCAGCCCACCTCCTGTGTGAGTCAGGTTTCCAGTCTTGTGATTCCTTCTTTTTTTAAGTTCTATCTCCTCCATCATTTCCACTCCCTTCCACTCCACTCCAATTTCCTGGAAGCATTTCCAGATGGACTCCTTGCTCCCTCCAGTCTCTACCATCTACTTCATACAAAACATACCTATTTAATTAAGTGACCTCTCTACTTTTTGCTGCTGTGGACCTCTTCTTCCTTGAAAAGTCTCATCTGTGATACTTTCCATTGTGACTATCTCCTTCACATGCATTCTTTCTAATTTTTTTGTAACATGATAATGACATTGTTTTAAACATTTTTTTAAAATTTAAGTAATATACTCCCCTGTGTATGTATTTGGGGAAAATGGTTTGGTGTAAGCTCATCAACCACAGAAATTCGTTCAAGGATAGGGCTGTGACCAAATTCAAATCAATGAGCTTGGGGAAGATTTGGTAGTTTCCTGGGGAAGAAATTTCCTTGCTTCACTGGGAGATCTCAGGGTGTATTAGTCTTTTTCCCCCTGGACTTGGAGAGGGCCATAGGAAACCTGAGGGTTTGGACACTTGGTTTTTTGAAGAAAGGTAATTCTACAGAAGGAAGAGCCAAGAGACAGAAGGAAACTGGATCTTTATTTTTAATTTGGGTCTTTTTTTTTTTTTTAAGATTTTATTTATTTATGCATGTAAGCTGGGGTACAGAACAGAGGCGTGGGGGGGCGAGAGGGTTCACCAGAGACAGAGTGGGGAGCAGGACAGGCAGATTGACTGAAACTGCTTCACTGCTGAGGGGAGCAGCAGGTGAAGCAGGAGAGGTCTGTCACGCCATGCAGTGGGAATCTCCCAGGGGTGGAACTCTCATGTTGCTGCTTCTAGCAGTGCCTAACTGCTGAGTCATCTGGGAGGCCCAGGGTCTTTTTTTTTTTTTTAAAGATTTATTTATTTTTGCATATAAGAGCAGGGGTGTAGGCCAGAGGTGTAGGGTGGTAAGAGGGCTCACCAGAGACAGAGTAGGGAACAGAACAGGCAGATCTACTGAGATACACTGCTGAGGGGAGCAACGTGTGAGACAGGAGAGGTCTGCTGCACCATATGGGAAGCTCTGTGGCCGGATCTAACTCATGCTGCAGTGGCTGCTGATAGCTTCATAGTGCAGCGACTTAACCCCTTGCGCCACCAGGGAGGCCTGAAACTGGATCTTTTATGTCATTGTTGAGCAGCTGAATCAAGCTGAACCTGAAGCTAGGCTTTGTCTGAGATTTCCAATTGCATGAGCATTTAAATAATTTTTATTCTTTAGTTCAATCTGAATTAGCTTTTTGGTTAAAGCAGAAAGATTCTAATTCTCTTTCTCCCCGATTTTTCTTTTTCCTGAACACTCCTTTCAATTTTTCCAGGTTCTTTGTCCCTTCCCTTTCCATTATATGGTGGTATTTCTCAAGGAGTTATTCTTGTCATTATTTACAAGTTGAATGACATCAGTTACTAGTAGGAGTTCAGTTTATTTTTGTCTTCAAACATCTAGGCAGGACTATCTAAAACTCAGCATCTTATTTGTCCTGCAAACACCCCAAATGCAACAAGTTCAAACCCTTTTTATTATTCTCCACAATCCTGTTCCTTTCCCTGTCTCCTACCTTTGTTAATAGCTCAACAAGCCAGGATTGGATTGCAGAACTGGATTTCACCTTCCTCTTGCATGCTCAGCACATTGGTTCATCAGCACATCCTGTCCTCCTCCCTCCATCACCCCATCAGATCTCCGCCTTCCATCCTCTCCTCTCCTGCACTACTTTCCCTCAATTGTCCATTTTCTCTCACCAGACAAAGGTCTGGTCCTCCAGGACAGCGTCCCCCTCCAACCTGGCCAATCACATTCTAAAGTGTAAATCTGACTATGGCTTGATTCTGCCTAATGGAGAGGGTGTCCTCTTTCCTGTCTGAGCTCCAGCTCAGAACCATCAATGTTCTAGGCCTTCTAATCTTCCAGAGAGGTATAAGTTTTCTGGGCCTTTGCCTATGCCCCTTCCCCTATCTTTAGTGCTCCCATTTTTCTTTCACCAAACCCTTCCTGTTCTTCAGGCTTAGGTCTTCCCTGAGTTTCTCAGTTCAGCCAAGCAAATGAAGGAGCAAATGAATGAGTGAGCAACCTGGGAGCTTGATCCTTGGAGCTTAGCCGCACAAGTCCACTACTGGCAGCTCTGTCCTTGTTTGTGAGAATGGCCTGAGATGAGCTGGAGAGAACATTGTGAAATACCTCAGGGGCTCCTTTGGCTGAACTGTCCCTATGGTTAGGGTCATTATGAGAGACTGTTACAGATTGAAGCAGGAGGTGGAGGGACAGAGAGGCCAGGACCGCAGAGGTCGGCCCTCTGATTGGCAGCAGCAGCAGGTATAAAGAGGAAGTGACAGGTTTATCTTCACTTCCACAACTATGGGGGAGCCCTGGGGGCAGTGAAGGCCACTTTGTTTCCTAGAATTTCCAGGAAAATGCTTTTTGCTCTTTTGGGACAATTTCTAGGCTATTTAGGGGTTTCACATAGGAGCAGAGGCATGTGCTTAAGACAGAAAGATAAGCTGGTTGCCCCCATCTGCCAAGTTCAGCTTGGCCCACCTCCCACACGAGACCTTCCAGCATCCACCTCTTCTCAGGGAGGGGAGGGACTGAGGCCTGAGTACTTGATGAACTCGCAGGCGGATTCACAATGGGATGTAGGTAGGAGGCAGCCTGACTGGCTCAGCTGAGCCGGGCAGCTGCAGCTGGGAGAGGGCACCAGCTCTGAATGATGAGCTCTGAATGATGATGAAAACTACTGATAATAACAACCACATGATGGGAGCTCACTGTGAAGCCTAATCATCTTTCCAGCAGGCCCTCTTAATGAGGTCACATTCTGTGGCATGGGATGGGGTTTCTAGTATGTCTGAGCGCCCCCCAACTCCCAGCCCTCCTCTCCCTCCCCTACCCCTTACTGCTTGTGGATGTGGCAGGAGACAGATTTCAGCACAGCCTTGGCAGGGTGCTCCGTGGGCTGAGGCAGGGTGCTGGAGGAGGCTGGAGTTGGCACTGACACTGCAGCAGTACCACCCTCCAGCCACGTTCCCACCCGCAGGGTAACTTTGGCTGTTCTCGCCTTGAAGAGAGGCCTGGAGCTTGCTCATGCCCACC